>JAQPZY010000658.1:0-311045 GCA_029931535.1 Margaritifera margaritifera | reverse complement strand
AATCGGCATTATGTTAAAAAAAACTTAAAGACTGATGCCAAGATGCTTTCTATCAAATTTTGTTGAACATTTTGTTTTTGTTGGGGGGGGGGGGGTCTTTTTGCAAAAGAAGTCATTGACAGATTTGGCTATTTTTTAGAAATGGGAGCAATATTTGATTGCGCATCATATCATTTAAACAAATTTGAAAGTCTCTCCTGCCAGGATGCTTTCTGTCCAATTTGTTGAAATTCTGTTGAGCTGATTTTGAGAAGAAGTTGTAAATAGCAATTGTGATTGGATGACACACTACAAATGATGGACGACAGACAACAGACGACACACAATGGACAATGGACCGTACCATAAGCTCACTTGGTCTTATGGCCAAGTACGCTAAAAAATCAGATTGTACTGAATTTCCTCATATCTCAAAGTATGATAATATGAAAGCATCACAAGTGGTCTGTGGCAATTGAGATAAAACAAATTTGCTAACAGATATATGCCAAACAACAAACAACAGTCATAACAAAAAGTGACTTTAACAGAGAATATAGCTGCTTTTCTTGAACTCTGATTGGTTGTCATAGTTGAAGGGGGAACATACATTTTTTTTCTCAAGTTTATAGAACTAGGTTATAAGGAAATTAATATTGATATATTGAGGGTGGAAACTACATGACTCACAGAAGACGGTAATTGTAACATTAGCTGAAGCTGCCTTATCTGTGTTCTCCTGATTGCCGGCAGTACAAACATATGTCCCTCCTTTGTTTCTGCCTAGATCCTTTGACAAGACAGCACCCATCTGAGAAAAACCATGTGGACCTGTCCATGTATATTTACAGGCTGGAAAGCAATCAGCTGAGCAGTTGATGTTCACTGTGGCATTTTCTTCAAATTGTAAATGGGAGTCAGAGGGAGTCAACAGCACCTGACCGCTAGTTGGTCCATCTGAAAGAAAGGATTCAGAAAAAAAGATGCTTAATTGACTTTACAAGATGATGGAGTCAACTATATTCCTTGCACTGCTAAAATGTCTATTAGAAGACAGAAGGAGTTGTCAAAGATTTCATACATAGAAATATAGATGGATGGATAGACTAATGGAAAAAAAGAACAATATATTGAACAGTTTTGGAGTTTTGCTCCAGAAAGAAAGGTGTAAATAATTGATCGACAGAAGGACAAAACATTACAAATACTGAAACTGAAGAATTCTAATAAGCAAATGGCATATCTTGGCCATCAATCTGCTATTTTATCAAGTTGTATGGGATGGGACATTATCTCGAGATACAAAGGTGTGCATGATGCATGGAAGGATGGGCAGACAGATTGATACAGACTTAAACATACTGAAGTTGATGATTTCTCAATAACAAAAGGCACATTTAGACTCATAGCAGTTTTAAAGGAAAGGAACTAAGTCACATGTGAAAATATGGGAATTAAAACATGAACATTAATTCACCAATCATTTTTTATAGTTCACATTTAAGTATATATTTCAAAAATGTATCCTAGATAAAATATGCAACTGAAGACATTACCACATTTCAGAAATATGAAATACAGAAGTCCTGACTTCAATTGATAAATAAAAATACTGAAATTATAGTTCAGGTTAGCTAAATGGATTCTGAAATTATCAACTGGTTCAATTGCAACTTCAAAAAAATTATTCCTGAATAAATACTAAATAAATTACCTAAGTAACTGAAATCTGAAAGGAGGAAAAATTGGGATATGAAGGTACGGCCGATGGAGTTGCCGGGGCCTATGGCATTCCTGATTGAGGTAGGAGTCTTCATTTTAACTGGTTCCGCGCGAAGAACGTGTTTGAGATGGAAAGATTGATGATTAGCCAACACTTTCCGATTTATTTTGAGACCAGGGAACTCTGGAAGTAGAAAGCCTGAGACAAGTTGTTTGCCACCCTCCCTACTGTGCCCTTCTGCAGAAGGGTGTGCACCTCTTCCCTTACCTGAATGGGATATAAAACATCTACTTTCAATGCAATCTGACAATAGACTGCACAGAGCGTGGCATTCTGCATTGCAAATTGACGCAGCAACAATCAGTAGCTTTCTAAGTACAAGGATGATTCTGCTATATTAACTGCGTTTAACAGTGACGGCCCTAGAATTTTTATTTGTAAATATTCCACTCGAATGTTAGTAAATCTCGCTTGCCAGAACCTTGATTCCATTTATTTTGGCATTGTGTTCAAGTGCATTTAATCATGATAAGTCGGGGTTCAAACTGGACTCTCAATATTTGGACGAAATTACCTCTCTCGGGCTAGAATTGGGCAAGTTTGTGACAATATGGATAAGCAGGTGTACAAAGTTCAAAGTAGTCACTTGAAACTACTATTTTTGCATATGTTCACATCAGATGATTAAAATGCTGATTACATACTATTATAAATTTATACAAATAGTAATGTTTTTCTTATATTTCTTCACTACAGTCAACCTCTAAAAAAGATACCAGAAGGCTTTTTTCCATACGTCTTTATAATGAAATTTTGGATACTATACTTATTTTTTATAAGTAATGTACCTGGATACGTCCACTGAGTCATAACTTGTTTCAGATTGGGCTACACAAATTCAGTTTGTCACTTATTTTTAATGCATGTGAATTTTAGGCAGGAATTACGTAGAAAGCTTTATAATGTCTGACATTTATGATCACCAAATTAGCACAAAAATTGACTACAGAACATAAAACTTTTTTTTTATATTTTCACCTTCTTTGAAGGGAAAATATAAAAAAGTCGACGTTTTAGTTTGATTATTAATGCATTGTATTGAAACAAAAACGGGTGGTGGGAATGCCTTGAAATCAATAGAAGGTGAAGTGAATTCACATTTTAGACCAGTTTAGGTGAATTAACAGACTCTAAGGAGACTATTTCGCCAGAATCACCCCTAGCGTGAATCCTCTAAGTATCTGGAATCTCCAAGATATGTGCATTCTTGACAGTGCATTGTTGAAAAGCTGACTAGCGAGCAGACAGTTCCTCCATTTTCATAGCGATGGATATGTGTTCCTTCCATTATTAAAAAAAATGTTTGACTAGCTGTATTGATAGTTGACAATACATATCAGTAATGATGATGAACATATTTTGTAATTTGAAGTACTTAAATTCAACACACAACCTGAGATTCATTTGTCAAGATAGGCTCGAAGTCACGTGGTCTAGCGTGAAACGCTAAATTACTCTTCGACTACTTTACTTCTAATGAACCAAATAATTTTCTTACTACATTCTATTTCATGCCTTTGGCATTCTAAAGTGAATATAGTTTCTAAGAGTGTTCAACATTATATAGTTTGTTGACATGTGTCTGCTTCGTAAATACGCTGCAAAGATTCTTATCCCTAGAATAGACCTGAACTTTAATTTGATTTGAAACTAATGATGTCCTATTATCATATGGCACCTTTATTCCAGTAACATCTGTAAGTAACAGACAAAATTATTAGAATGCAGTCTAAATTTATATTATGTTCAATGAATAAACATGTATTATATATGTTTCATATTAAGGACTTGCTATCATGCCAAGAACACAACAACTTCTATGGCCGCTGGTATTTAAGAATCCAAGTTCTCAACAAAACAAGAACAAACTCCTATAACTAATTTGTATTTACACAAACCCTTCTAATATTATTTTGTAATCTGCTATAAAGGGCATCTGAAAATAAACTGCAACAAAAATTGGGAGTGATGAGGGAAAGGAGGTTAGAAACCATAAGACTATCTCTTAAAAAAATGTTCCAATATACTCAAAATTCTGCAAAAACCTAATTTCACAATAACAATTCCCAAGTCGTGGGATGGGGTCCCTATTCCACTGAAATCATCCGTTAGGTATTGAGCAAAGTCTGGGAGTAAAATTCACCGCAAAGGCGAGTTGGGGGAGTCAAAGTTTACTACTGACGATAATGCTTAACATCGTATTCCAGCGTAAAGTTCCAAGTATAATAAGCAACGATTTATCACAATAGAAAAGGGAAACTGGGGAATTAATACTGTATTATATTTCTCTTACACTCACTACGATCACACGTCGCATCCATGTTGACATATTGTGACGTTAGATTGGTCTTCATAATGTCTACATAAAACAACAAAGATGATACAGATACTAAGAGGTAACAAGTCTACTAGGCCAATCCAATCCAATCAAATCGCCTGAGCACTTGGACTGACTATACAAATATGTTTAGGGCAAGCACCCAAATGATCCATACAGCAATTATATCTCATCTGAGTGAAGTGTTCTGCAACCTTCAACCTTCAAATTCAGGTAAGAGCTCAATACATTTAACTCCTAATCTATTCTGTTAGAACTCAAATGCATATTTCTTTGTGTGTTTGTATGTGTGTGTGTGTGTGTGTGTGTGTGTGTGTGTGTGTGTGTGTGTGTGTGTGTGTGTGTGTGATAGGTGGCAGCTGAACATTAGCAGATTTTTCCTGACTTTAATCAATATTTGCAAACTATAAAGGCTTTTCCTGGTCGGGATCAAATCTATTATTTCTCACAACTTTTTAACCTATTTTCTGGTAGAATGGGAACCCGGTATATGTTCAGCCTGAGTTTGCTATCTCAGAAGAAACAGACCTAGATCAAATATAGATAGTGTCAATTCATTGATTTACATCACCCTTGTTCAAAGACTTGAGAAGCCTTTTTAAGCTTAAACACTGGCACTGTGCATTTACTATAAAATGTGCATGCGTTTTTATCCTCAGTTTTATGCTCTTGCAAAATTTAGCATAGAATTCCATGAAAAGTGTTAACAAACATAATAATTTAGATGAAATAGTGACTGTAAAGGTAATTGTGCTCCATTACCTATTTTTGGAATAAAATCAGTAACCTAATGATTAAATGCTTATTATCATTTTCAAATCAAAAACATATATGGATATTTTAACAAAAATCTGAAATGTAGATTATACCTATATGTTTATTTTTCTCAGACCACACAGAATTTGTGCATATGTATGTATGCAGACCTTTCCATACTATTATAATGGTTTTGTGGTTTGTTTTTATTTTTGCACTTGTAATAAATGTAATAGACCAATCCGAAAGAAATGAAACGTTTAAAAGCTGCATTTGATATTTTGCATTATAAATAACATGTAGGAAAAGCTTACCATGATCTTGATTACCAAATTATTGCAAAGTAGTAAAAACTAATATAAATATTTAAATAGGTCAAATTTGATAAATTAAAGGAAACTTACGGTAAAATTAGTTCTCTATAAACTTTTCTTTCAGTCTTGATTGCATCTCAGAAAATGGGATGGGGCTATAAGAATGATAATTTACGTCGAGCATTGAACCATGAACAAATTGTCTAAGCTATACTATGGTTTAAATCAAATTCGTAAAAAGCGATATTCCCACTACTTTTCTGTATTGAGGTTTTTGTACCCTCAAGGTTGCTAGAATTAGAGTACAAGACAAATATTGAAGCTGCACACTTTGAAGATAATTAAATAGTATCATTGCACTGGAGTAAAGCAAAATAATAGCAAATAAATAAATCTGAACAAATACAAATTTCACAACTTATTTGCATTTAGTACTTCAGAAAAGTAATTCCAATGTAAAGACGGAGTCATTAGCTAGTTATTTAACAACTCTAAATATATACATATTATAACAGTTTTCAGTTCTTTTTTCGTCAGAATGAAGTCTTATGTTTTTTTTTTTTTGTTTTTTTTTTTGGTGTTTGTTTTTAAATAAAAATAACCCCAAACGAATATCATGATCTCCATTAACTTGTAAGTCAGGAATCCAACATGTCACTCCAGAATGTGTTTTATCTCTATTTGTCTTTCTGGATCTGTACTGTGTACTGAAAGCATATTCGTACAGTAAAGACGATGATAAAGTCTCTACAGCCACTCATGTGTCTCATAAAAACTGCATGCATGTGTTTGATCAGGTTTTCTTTGATATCATTAAGAAATTGGTAGAAATTGAACAACACTGATACCCAGATGCAAATATTGCTATGACTTAATTTTGTGCATGTGCCAGGCTTCAATTTCTGTACGTGAACTGCATATATCAGGCTGAAGTTTTGTACGTGTCTGGTGCTGTTCAGGCGTCATTCACGTACATTCTTGCGTTAATGGGAACACTGAAAAGTAATAGGGAGATTAACCAATTCTAAGTTACACTGACAGAATGACTTGCGTAGTGAATATAAGCAAGATGCAACATGTTTACACATTAATTAATATCACATGGCTGTACCAAAGCAATGCCATTTGGTGGAAAAAACAAATGCATGTTGGTTTATATGAAGCAGTCACAGTCGATACACTCGAGTGACCACATAAGGCAGAAAGAAACCATTGCTTGGTCTGGAAATACCAGGCAGTTTACTGCAGAAAGCAAGAGAATATTTATATGAAGTAAATTCCATGAGGGGAAATGATAATAGACATTTAGACCAGGTGAGCCTCACATAAAGATGAATATTAGGGCAGGTTTTGACTGTATATGTGTATTTGAAAATTTTATATTTTTGTACTTACATATAACAACGACTCTTGTCTGTACACTTTTCAATCTGCCAGTAACAGTGTTGTTGACAGTACAATTGTAAAGGCCTGCATCATCCTTGCCAACGGTGTTTATTATCAAGGACTGGTTTGTTGTGAGAGAACCAGACTCCAGCCCTCTTCTCCACCGGAAACTACAGGTAGGATTACAGTCTGCTGTACAGCGCACTATGACCTGGAGGGTTTCTCTCACTTTGATTACATCACTAGATGGGCTGAGCTGAACATTATCTGGGCCATCTGAAAAAGAATGGAATGTACCGTCAGTAATCTAAATATCTAGACCATTTATATAAGTGCTGAGTATTGAAAATATATCAGATGTTGAAGGGAATATCCAACATACCAAGTTTGATAAAAAAAATCTTCTAAGTTTGAACTTATGTTCGTAAGAAGTGCAGTACAAATTCTGTGTCACTTCCTTTGAGTTTGAACCAGATATAATTTAACTCGTTTCAAGATCATCACACACATCCTAAGTTTCATCTAATCCAGAACTACCGCATGTTCTTTTTTTTCTATAAATAAAGAAACAAAAAGAATCATAAGTTCCCGTCATTCAAGTTAATCCTCAGATATATCCAAACATGGTTTGTTAAAACTCCATTCGTACTTGTTTGTTTTTTATCATGTTCACAAGCGATTACGAATAATAATTTCACAGAATGCCAAATCTTACTTTTTCTTCCATGGCATGATACAAAAACCATGAAAGGTCGCTATAATATGAAGAGTATGTCATTGTAACCTACTTTTGCACAGGCAGAGTTGTACCCTCTAAAATAAATGCACCCATCAAGTTTCATGACTGTACATACATATACAACAGAGAAAAACGCTAAATGCAAAAACAATACGTATTAATTGCAGTGTGAAGAGAAGTTCACTGTGAATTTCATTTCCCAGTGAAGAGCAGTACCCTTCAAGATAAACACACCAAACTACACTAAAGTGTGTGCAAAAGTCAAATGACCTTTCTAATCCAATTATTTCAAATGTAATAGTGGTGAGAAAGTCAGGCATTTTCTTTCCCATATGTGATTTTAATTGTGAGACAGTTGTGACAGAAAATGCCCCAATCATGTTTAAAGATAAGCAAATGGAAAGAGACAAGATGTAAGGATACTACACAGCTGCAGCTATGTCATACATTCTGTGTAATTAACATAACTTATTCGTGCCAATATAACAAAATGGCATTTTAGTTACCCAATATCGTCTTAAAAAGTAGACGTTACTCAACTAACAAGGCATTAGATAACAATCCAATCATGAGGTCTAAAACGTCTCTGATTAACAAACTTCATGTGCGGCACAGATACTAAAAAAATATCTATATGAAGTAGGTGAACATATTAGTGAGCCTGATAATCCCTACACACCCTGGCTTAATAGCAGCGCAGCTATCTACACGTGTAACATGTGCATGAGTATTTTCCAGCCTATGTCAAGCCTCGTGATCTGCATGAAAATGACCATTCTTCCCCTTGGATGACAGTCCGTTTCCACCTCCCTATCTCCGGAGAGATTGCATAGTTGTCCAAATACCCCTGGCTTTTGTTATAGGCAGTATTTCCATACAATGGAGAGTATTTTGAAAGGTCTGACGCTCTACTGTCCGGAATGAATTTCCAGAAATTCAAGATGAAATCATTTCTTCTTTTTAACAGATGAGTGTTAAAAACATCTCCGATATTTTCAAGTCATATGATCTTCAAATTACAGTACCTACTGTGTCATCCATACCGGTTGAACGATATGCGCCATTTTCATTGACAAGACACTAGACATCATTAGTAGAGTTTTGGTGAAAACCCCATGCCAATATGACCATTATGGCAGCCATATTTGACTTAAGACTGGCACAATTACCAAGTAGGATCAACTAGATTAAGATATTTTGGTTAAAACACTATGTTGATCTGACCATTAATTCTGGAGGAATAACAACAACAAGACTGTAAAGATGGCCATAAGGATGTTAATACTGGATGTCAGGTTAGCATAGTTTTCGTTCATGACCAACTAGACACCACAAGAAACCTTGTGATGCAAATCCCATGTCAATATGACCTTATATTTATGTGGAGTAGCGATATGTAGTTGAGGGGGGACTAATATTAATGATTTAATACTTACGTATTGCTATTGCATAGCTAGTACATTTCCAGCAGCAAAATACCCCGAACGTACGACGAAAATTGTATCCTCCCATTGGGGTGAACCAGAAGCTTCCAGAACACTGGATGATCCTACAGAAGAACCCCACTCATACTGAGCATGTGGGGTGGCGTCCGTCATTATTTTGAGGGAGCAGCCTAACTTAGTGGGACATCAGTGCGGAGCGGGAAGAGGGAATCTGACAATAACAACAGGTAAGTATTACATCATTAAAATTAGTTCCCCCCCCCCCAAAAAAAAAGTAAATATCAGTAATATCATACCTGTTGCTATTGCATAGCTGAATTTGTCAGTTTGTTTGGTGGCTGATGATCCCACGACTGGGGAATAAAAAAACACAAGGAATACTCACCCTCACAGTAGAGCAGGAGACTACCGCGGAATAGAATCCGCATCTGCAACTTTCTCAGCGATGACGATTGGGCCCAGTGAGAAAATGCCTTCGTGCTGGCGAGCTAACAAGAGATGTTTAAAGAGGAGATAGTAGTGTCAGAATGCCTAAAAGCGTCTTTCATCATATCCTCCAAAGATGAATGAGTTGGATGGGTCCATGAGGCAGCAATGGCTTGAACCTCATGGGCCTTAATTGTCATGAAAGACAGGTCCCTATCAGTAAGGGACTGGTAAGCTCTCTTGAGAGAAATGGTGGAAGCTGAAATATCATCTGAATCTTTAATGGGATGGAAAATATTCTTCCTATCCTTCCTTATCTCTTTACATGCTGCAAAGTAAAAACAGAGAGCCCTAACTGGACATAAAAGTATATCTTGGTCATCCCCAGCACAGATGCGGCTGACACTTGCGATCTCAGTCGGGAGTGGAGCAACCGAAGGAAGCTGGTTTTTTTTGCTATAAAAAACATGGTTGACAAAGAAGATATAACTTACTCATTATTCCCATTGAACCTGATCTATGAATAGGGCAAGAAGCTCGCTCCTTCGTCTCGCAGACGCTAAGTCGAGCAAGAAAACCTTCTTGAGGGAAAGGTACTCAAAGGAAGCTTCACCCAAAGGTACATAATAAGATGCCACAGGACACAAGAGAGATTCCATTTAGGCATAAGAGAGCGAGACACTAGTCTTTGCAATTCAAAATAACTCATCAGGTCTGCTAAGTGAGAATCCATTCCGATGGCAGGGTCTTTTCAAAATTTGGGAGTGTTGGAAAGGATTGTTCGATGCCCTTTAATAGTAGAAACTGAGCATCGTTTCTCATCGAAAAGGATGAGAAGAAAAGCAGACAAAGCAAACACAGAAGGAGAGCTAGAGTTGATATGACTTCTACTACACCAATCATGAAAGATTCTCCATTTGGCATCATACACCTTAGACGTCGATCTTCTCCTGGACTAAATGATCAAAACTTTTCTTAGGGGCGAGATTGTTTGAGATCAGCCAATCCTGAAGGTGGAGACTCTATGGGCTACTGTGTAGGAGAGATCCCCTGTGTTGCGACAGGAGGTTTCTCCTCTGAGGTAAGATCCTGGGTTGGTCCACCAGCAGAACAAAACGATCGTTGAACCACGATCCCTGGGGCCACAGAGAAGCAATCAGAATGAGCTGTGCCCTGGAATGACTGACTTTGTGTAGGAACTGTGAGATCATCCTGAAGGGTGGGAAGGTGTAAGCAAAAAGACACTCCCAATTCAGGCTGAAAGCGTCCACTACCCAGGACGTCTGGCCCGGGACTGGGAAAACATTAAAGGGGAGCTTGTTATTCAGCTTGGTGGCAAACAAGTCCACAAAGTTAGTTCCCCACAGTTCTGTCATTGAGTAAGGACTATCTTCACGTTCATTAACATACAGTCCCCGAAAATGTTCTTCCTGCCAGAAATGTGACGAACTAGTAGTAATATTCCTTCGGAAGCTGTCCAGCAAAAAAAGGTCCGAATCTCTATGCAGAGAAAAGGTGCATGTGTGCCGCCTTGCCTCCTGATGTACGCTACCACCAACCTGCTGTCGGAGGAGACCATCATGCAGCAACCTCTTATTTTGTGGAAGCACCCTTGAAGGCCTAAGAACACTGCCCTCATTTCCAAATTGTTGATGTAGGGGGTAGATTTTTTCAGAGACCACGAACACTGAAGAATCAGTCCCTCCTGCTCGATATGAGTGATCAACCCTGAATATGACGCGTCCGCGAACAGGTAAGAGTGGGGTTCAGTTGGTACATGGGGCCAGAAACCAGTCCCGTTTTGTCCACGAATAGAGACCATCATGGAAATCCCGACTCAGAGAAATAAGACCATTCAAGGCGTCCCTGTGCAGTTTCGAAGCAGCTAAAAGGAGAAACTGGAAAGGACGCAAGTGCAGTCTGCCTAGCGGAACCATGTTCGCTGCGGAGTTCAATGTCCCCAGCAGAGAGAGAGAGATAAAAAGGCTAGCTGACAATGCGGTCTTTACTCTCGCCATCTCCAACAGGATCGGATCTTGTCTGCTCTGTCCAGAGGGACAAGGACTAATCCTCTGTTTGTGAGGAAATTCATCCCCACGTATACACAATCCTGAGATGGATTGAGCTCTGATTTCTCTAAGTCTGGTAGAAGACCCAGCCTGGTCATTATGGACCAACAGCGAGACAGGTATAGTCTGAGGTAATCTAGACTGTCATTGTGGATCAACCAATCATCAAAATATTAGAGGATTGTGATACTATATGATCTTAAATGGGCTGCAACTACTCCCATGACCCTGATAAAAGCTCAGGGAGCGAAGACTAGGCCAAATGGCAGAGCTCAAATATGAACGACCTCCCCAGTCAAGAAAAAACGGAGGTACTTCCTGTGGAGGAAAAATAGGGATGTGAATGTATGCATCCTTAAGATCGATGGAGACCGCCCAATCGCCAGGTCCTATGGTTATTCTAACTGAAACTGTGACTCCATATTGAATGGTTACTCCAGGTGAAATCTGTTTAGGGAGGAAAGGTGGATACTTAAACAAGACTTTACCCCTTTCATGGGAACCAGGATAATCCGGGAGTAGATGACCGGAGATTGGTCTTGTAACACCTTCACTACTGCACCCTTTAGAAGAAGGGAATTAACCTCTTCCTTTAACTAATGGAAGCAAAAAGGGTAGATCTTGGAACCGAAACCGGTAGCCATTTCTTATGATAGAAAGGACCCAGCCATTGCCCATTATACTTGACTAAGCCAGTGCAAAAGGTTTAGTCTGGCACCAATGGGAACCAACGAAAGAGGTATGGTCTGCTGGAGAGGGAGCGAGTCTATAGGGCTCTTCACCCTTGTCGTTAGGAAAGGTGAAAGAGACTGAAAACTTCTTCCTGCTATCTGCCTGCTCCCAGCACCATCATGAATGTAATTTCAATAAGTGATGACCATAACAGAAGTTCAGCAACAAATGAGTTTGGCTATATACTGGTACTGGTGCAGCAGTAGCAAAAAAGTATAAACCGATTTGAATGTTGACGATGAATCTAATGCTGCAGCTTATGCTGGAGCCAATGCTATATCACACATCTGATGCGTCTTTTTTGACCCAGACAATCCTAATTACAACTCTGGCTTTGCAATTAGGCGCGCTCTCAAGGACGGCCATACTGAAGTGTGCATGTTCTTGCCAATATAAGTTCCATTTTTGGTTTTGTCGTCACACTTATAAAACTTTTAGTGGCGTTAAACATACACTGGTTTCGGAAAGATCTGAACCTACTACGTACATGCATAGTCCAGCTGGTGTTGATGACGCACAATTTATTCTTACCAATATATCCTGTTCGATGCCAAAAATTATGCCCTCTACTTATCATGCGCTATAATTGGAAAACTCCGTTGGCTAGATTTAGCAAGAAATGTTATTTTCAGCAGATGCACGTTTACAAAAGTGTTACGTATTTAGCAGCGCAATTATCGGTCACATGGAGAATAGCTACCCTGCTTGGCAACAAACTACCTAGACACATATTTGCAGTCTTTCAAATTGCCGCACAAGATGCAGACCAAGAGACAAGCAGCCAAGTATTTGACACATGGGATTGACTTGCATTGCTGTCAGGGTGAATAGCAGACAATATCCTGAACATGAGCTTGAGTATAATTTTACGCCACTGAGTAGACATTATTCAAAAGTTTATTTTATACTTCCAAAAGTAATGCAAAATTACAAGGATGTTGATACAGAACTAAAATATCCATGGATGAATTTGCAAGCCTGTACACAGCTTATCACTTTGATGTTTCTAAGCATTTGGAGCTCACAAAAGATTATATGGCAGATGTTGAAGTCAAGTGGACTATTTAACATGCTGCAGCTGCAAATTATCTTGTTTATGCTGTAATTGCTTCTGAGAGATTCCTCACACTTGATGCTCTTAGAGGCAAGATGACAGTGATTGCCTAACAGAAATTGGTTTCGCATAATTAATTGTCAAAGTATATCATATAAATCAGTTACATTTCAGTAAACGTTGTTTCGATACCTTCACAACAGCAGTCTGTTCAAAGTGCAACTATGAAGCAAATGGGTGTATCCATCAGACTTGGAAACAGTCAACTGCACCTGGGGCGACATGTTCTTGTGCTCACAAAAAATAATATGCAGATTTTAACAGAGCAAAATGTTCTAATAAATAAATATCTCGCATTGGTGTCGCTTTACCAGCAATTTTACCATTTTTGCAGCGTGGGCACCAACATTATTACCAATTCTTGGTTCGTTAGGAATAGCAGCATAGTCTGGATCAATATCTGGTACTACAGAAAAGGCAATATCTGGTACTACAGAAAAGGTAACTAGCGGCAGAGGACTGCGGCGTAAACACGTTAACTGTCAGTTGACCAGGTAATTATTAATGCTGGTAGAAAAAAACATCAGCTACAAAAAGATTTTTCTAAACACTCTACATAGAAATGTCGTATCAGAAGTTAGTCTATCAATCTCTTAAGTTCAATTTAAGAAAACTGTGTTATCCGTTGTCCATAAAACTATCGGATAAACAATTATGTTCAGGCAGCGACAAGTTGATGCTAACAAAATGCCAACATGACAAATTTGAAAAACAAAGTGCAGCAGGAAACGGTGTTGTTCTTGATTTGTCTGCAGCACAATTTAAAAAGCAAGGTCCAGCCTTACCACTGCTACCACTGCTAGGTGCTGGTTGTGAAGTTGCGTTGTTGCCTGGACTTCTTGCAGTGGCTGCGCGACGTGTGGGGGGTCGAGGTGCCGGGCAAAGGGAGGGGGCGTCGTCGGGAGCTTTTTTAAGCCGTAACCGGGGTGTATATGGGGTAGGGAGGTTGGCAAAGTAGGGGGGCCACTACAGAACATTGCCTCTGGTCGCCTCGAACTTATGCGCCTCCACTGACGTCTTGGCAAGCTTTTTGGACATAGCATGGGAGTTAAAAAAAAAGAGAACGCGATGATTACAATATTTCCAGAACACAGCGCCGCTAAGCAATGTTGTCATTGAGAAAGTGCCCTTAAAGACAAAAATAATTTATCAGCGTTTTTCCAAATATAGGATGCAAAAAAAAAAATGAATAAAAACGAATACTGCGTTCTCAATGTCAAAATTTATTTTGATGACTCTGGAACACATTGGGTTGTCACTGACAACAAGTCAGATAGTAGCGATGCAAAAAAGTTTGATTTGTTTGGTTTGCCACCATGTGATGCCATCTAAAAATATATTTCTAATTAAAAACAAAGTTGTATTGATAACTCAATACAAATTCAGTATATCAACAGTTCAGCTTGTGGTCTTTATTGTATTTATTTTATCAGGTCACGATACCAAGGAAAATCCGCTTTAGATATCTTGCTGGAATTTAATAAGCTGCCAACTTTAGACAACGACAAGTCAGCTTTAGTAAGCTTAATCAAAAATAAGTTGTATCTAAATGCCAAATATAATGACAGCTTCGTGGTGCTTATCATGCAAAATAATACTGACAGTCTTGAAAAAAAACTTCATTTCAAACTAAAAACGCGCGTTCTGTGATAAAATCAATGCGCGCAATTTTGCAGCACAAAAAAATCTAGGTTTGTTAAGACCACTTCTGGTGGATGTGCTGATACACCACCTATTATCGTACTTGATACATAATTTTGTTTTCTCATTATATATGCATGCCTGCGATAACAATTATTTGTATTCAACGTAATACAATTATTGGACACTGTACTGTTTGTAAGAGTAGCGAATTATATGGTGGCGCTTTTGATCTTTATGCGCTCATTAGAAAACTTCCAAAACCCATAGGTGGCTGGACTCTGCCGCACCCAAAACAATGATGTCATACTTGCAGATGAGTTACATAAGCCAGCAAAAAGGCACTATCAGAGACTCCGTGGCATCACAACTTTGGGTAGACTAGGGTGGTGAATGTTACAATAACATCGTTGAGAACTGGCTCGAACTAAATAAAATTCATAAGTATTCCACGCGCAGATGTTGTTGAAAGATTCAATCGAACACTAAAATGTGATGTGGAAACACTTTACAAAATAAAAAACAACAACGTATGTAAATGTGCTGCAGTCCCTCGTACATAAATACAACAATACCAGACATAGAAGCATTGGAATGATGCCAAAGCAGGTTCGTGACAAACTAAATCAATATAGTGTTGCAAACAAATTATTTTTTTAGACAAACGTTTAATGTTGGTCACCGGGTCAGGGTTTCTAGAATTTAAAAAACAAATGTTCGAATAAGGTCATACAGCAAACTGGACCCAAATAGTTTTTACCGTGACGGAGATGTTGAAAATAATTCCTGTAACATACCGAATCGCAGAGCTTAATGGCGAACCTATCTTTGGATCCTTTTATGAACAAGAATTGTCTGTCACTAAGTTGTCTGCTGTCTAAAGCAACTAGCATGTCTGCTAGACGCCAGTGTTATCTGCTTGCAAGTACTGAGAAATAATTATGTCGTACTCTGCCAATAGTTTTTTGCTGGCTACATTTTTGCACATAGCGCCTTCTCTGGCATACCAATGTGCAGGAATATGTTCTTAAATTCGTAATCAAACTTGATAAATTTGTCTTCCTGACAGGCTTAACATAAAAAATCTGTCAGAGATCTTGTTCAATTGCGCCTTTCCTTGTAAGCCAGATTAAATGACGCCAACTTGTTTCTGATGTGATATTTTCTGGTATATTTCTGCAGTATTGTAATGCAGGTGCACATTTTCGACCTAATTGTATCTTTGTTATCATCAGAGTCATACATTTATTGTCTAATCAATGAATGTATTATCTCAGCTACAATTGTTAATATTAAAGACGTTTATTTGGAAAAGCCAGAAATGCAATGAGGATCGAGCCATTGTTATTAGGATTTTTAGCAAGTATATTTTGACGCAAAAGCCGTCTTACTTCTCCATTTTCGTTTGCTTCAAACAAGTTGTAAAAGGGATGCACTTGCCAGGCGATTATATATAAGTAATTATATATCTCTAACTGAAAATTCATTATGCTTGAAGACACAAATTATGTCAACATTGATGTAGAGGACAAAAATATAGTGGCATATAGAAAGGCCGTTCTCAAAAACACTAGTATAGTTTTCCAGGTGAGGTCATATAAGCGAAAAAAATACTATTTTCACAAAAGCCCTATCTCGGACTGGGTGCTAACACTGCTAAATATTTTATTTTTTAGCGATAATTTTTTGCTTTTGCGTGTTCATGCAGCAACTGACAGAACTATGCTTTCTCAAGTTCTAATTACCCCTCTACAATGATGTGATTGGATGTCAGAACAAATCATATATTATGTTAATGAGAACTCATCCATGGGGTAACCATCGGAACTTGTGCGATTAAGTTTCACTTCAGTCAAGTTTGAATGCAATTTTGTTATTAATTTGCTTGACGTTTATCATTCTTTTCTCTAAAGACAGTACAATAGCACTGACTTTCATATGATCATTACAAAGTATAGTGCACGGACTGCAACAACAAAAAATTAGGACATTAATGCATTTGTCGATTCCGATAGCGTAGTATTGAAAAACAAATAGATTCATTGCGAAAATGTAGTATTAAAACAGTTTGTGAGGCATTGCCATTATATTAATATTACCTAATATTTGATTTGACATTATGCATCATACATTATCTTCCTTAGAACTAGGAAATGTTTACAATTAACTGAATGATCACATTTGTTCAGTATCAAAATGTAAGCAAATTGCTCCCAAAAGAGATTACGTTGTAGATAATTGGTGCCTCTCTCTCTGTTTCTCCGTGAACCTCTTTAGAGCAGCATGCTTGCTGATGTCATGAAGAATAAACCACGCCCATATTGTCGAGACCACGTCCATTCCATGGTGGTCATCGGATGCAACTACGCGAGAAATCAAGGTGTGCAGAGCTATTCTCCGCGAGACACCGTGGCAACTCCATCAGGACACGCTGAGAGATGTTTTTTTTTTTTCTTCTTAATCCTCTCCACTCTCAGTCCTCCCCAACCATGAAGCGTGGAGAATCAAACAAATGCGTGGGCTATATTGTAGCCTTGCCCAATTTATACTGATTGCACACAGGTGCAATATTATTGGCCCATAAGGTATAGACAATAGTCTAGCAAATGTCAATCACTGGCGTTTACAGTACGTTTGTTATGGTCAGCGAGTGCTCAGTAGGATATTATACCGGAAGAGAATCAAGGGTAATTAAGATTGATGATCTGGCCCAAATTATTGTGCATCATAAAAATGCACATAATGGAATTTCAATGCTTAAGAAATGTGTCACATTTAAATTCCAAAGGTTAATATCCGTGGGTACGCGTCTATTGAGAACTCCATGTTTCGCATGAAAATATTTGTAAAATCCTAATGTAATGTTGAAAGTTGATACTTGCTGGATTATGAATACATCCTATATTGACCCATTTTATACACGGTATATCTAAACTGTATGGATGTAGCTGGTGATGCTACTTTTATTCATTATGCAGTTGTAATAGATTTATGTTGATTATTTTCCAGATAGCAAAAGAAATCATCAGTTAAATATGTAACTTGTCTGTTTTGTTACGTGAGTAAATGACAGTGATGATTTGACAAGCAACATTTTGAAAGAAAAACTGGCAGTTATCTTCCAACTGTTATTTTAGAGAAGATAATAGACCAATGATTCATAGCAAAGTTGATGTGAACATCAAGAATTTCATATTTAAGGTATCTATTCCATAGGATTGGCTAAAAACATATTTTGTGTCATGTGCCGAAACTTTAGGAAATATCTACCCATCATACTTGTAGTTATCACTTGTGAGCTCCATATTCTTGTGGCAGTCCAAATTTCATAGGTGTGAGTAACCAGAGAATCAAAGCAAACCCAAACAATTGTTATTCTGAATTACTTCTGAATAGGTAGGTAATTTTTTAAATTTCGTCTGCACTTTCTTCTCTATTTTGGAATCCAGCATCCTGCTCTAGTCAAACAAATGTACAGTTTATATTTTAAAGCTGAACCCAGCCATGTGATACTTTGCTTTAACTGGTTTCAGCCAAACAACAGGAAGTCTACAATTTGGATCAAAAGTTATTCCAGAACCAGACTTTTTTTAGTATGAAAAAACTGGATAACAAATGTTCTCTATCGCATGTATCTGTATAAAATACAAAATATACATAACGTGGAATCACCTTTAATCTTTAGTCCAGACTCTTGTCTCTAATACCTCCCACATATGAATTACCCTTCTGATAATATCACACACTGTGGCAACTTCACAGAACATGGTTACTAGCTTAAGACTAGAAAGGTTCTGGTTGGATTTTAATGTTTTAATAATAAGAAGAATTTGTTTCCTCTGTTTGTACGGGTCGTCAAGCATGAGTGTCTCTTACATTTGGAATTTTTTTAACATCAAAATTTATTAAAGCAAGGAAAGCAAATGCAATGAATTTGTAGGAGAACACATTATTATATCTCTCTGAATTCATAGTACATATATATTCATATTTCAAGCTCAAACGCCAATTATTTATCATTCCAATCGAGCTAGATTGCAGAAAGTAAACCAAAAAATCACAATGAGTTAAAACGTGTGGATAGCTCTGACTTAAAAACCAATTCTAAGCAAAAGAGACGACAACTCTTCTCTACACACTTGTAAAAAACTATTAGCTTTAATCATTCAGTCAGTTTTACCAGATGTGACATACTGTTGTATCGGACATTTGCGTGAGGGACCAATTTTCGTGGTTTTTGTTGTTGCCCCGAACCAGGAATGTACAGACCCAATGATAAATTAGCCACTTATTATGATGACACCCCCTCCCGCCCATTTTCTTACTGTGTTTCATTCATAGAGATGAACACATCTACTAGTATTTAATAAATCAACATCAATACTGTAATATGCTAATAAAATATTAGCTTTTACACATGTTTGCTTTATTTTAAACCTTTGAAAAAAGAATTATAAAGCTGTAATTTCCACTCACTGCCTTAAATCGATATGTGAGATAAGTAAGGTATAGAGAGAAATGAAAAAAAGCATACTGTATTCCAACACTAGTAATATAACAAATGTAAGAATAATCAAAATCCTAGTATATAAAAATTAAATGTAATACCTATTCAAATCGATCCTTCATTCGAGTGCAACTGTTGTTGAAAAAGTAAAATCCTCTTGAAAGTACATTTCCTTTTATCGAGACATTTTTAATCAAAAGAACTGCAAGCCTGTAACGTACTAGACTGTTGCTTGAAGCAATGTTATTAATGAAACACGATGTATATACACTAATTACAGCAGAGTATTAAAGCTCACACCTCACTTATTTACAGACAAAACCATTGTATCACCATCATGTCAATCAAGTCTCATGGTACACACAAATGCTTGTCAGGTAAATAATCCCCAAATTGCAGAATTAAAAAGTCCAGCTTTCTAAAACCACTTATAATTAAGTCCAATATTTCAATCATTGTCGCGTGAGCTGCAATTATCCATTCAGCGTGAATTGGCTTAATTAATGAAGCTAGAAGGTTCGCTAATATAGTGCACTGATCGTCACAAGTAACATGTTCCTTTTCCGTGATGGCCTCTATGACATGTTTAGCATACCAGCTGTGGAAGTGATTTTAATTCTTCTTTACACTCTTATTTATTGTCCAAGTCTAGTGGTTGAAGTTGGTCTGTACATGCGGCAAGCATAAACAAAGGAGTGATTCCACTGTTTTCAATTTATTTAGCAGCATCACACTCTGATGGTGTTAGCTTCCGTTGCTGTGAGCACTCAGACGAAAACACGGTGTAAGTGATTGATTTGGACACCTGTTTTATTTGTGCTCATAGAGGTGGAATTATAATTTTAGTGTTGTTAACTGTGTCTGCTTCCAATGATAGTATTCACTTCGACAAAAACACGGTGTAGGTATTGAACTGGTCAGGTCTTTGATTTGTGAACATACATGTGGCAGTATTGTTTTATACATGCAAGTGACAACCATTTGCATTGGCATAGTTTCGTTCTTTCGTATTCTTTATTTTGGGTTAAACAACGGAATTGAATACTTACTAATATGCAAACTTTGACAGGAAAAACCACGAATTTAAGTACCTACGAACATGTGTTTTTCAACAAAACCACAAAAATTGATCCCAACGAAAATAAACGATACCACAGTGTTAGAGAATACTTATACATACACTTGACATCAATGATCTGTACATCACTTTCATCTGACTTCGCTAGTTGATCCTCATATGCAAAACATGTCAATCTTGCCCCGTTGTCTTGTCCATAACTAAGGTTAGCTATTGTCAGTTCCGTTTCTTGGACAACATACCCTCCTCCTGGAGTAATAATTGTACCATTCCTTTTCCACTCGGACATCATAACCAAACCATGGTCAGGAGGTGCACTGAGTGAATTCGTGGAGCAATTCAGATGGTAGCTGGAGCCAGATTCAGCAATATCTAGTTCTAGAATATGTGGCTTGGTTGGAGACACTGTTAAAGTATTAGAACTTTCTTTGAAATTTTATTCAGATGGACTTATATATGGTGATATTCAATTTAAAGGATAATGCAAAACCATTTAAACAAAAATTATGTTTAAGAATATCAATTAGGATGAGACAGCAAAACCAAGTTCAAATTCATACGAATAAAATTGTTTTACAAAAATTATTTATCCTGTGTTATATAAATCTGTCAGTAATAAGCAAGTATTAAATATTGACAGTTCATGTCCTTGTTCACAAATCAATCTTCTTATCCCATTAAATTCAGATATGACTGACGCAATTGTTACAGTAATAATAAAGTAACTGTTACAAGATATATCACATAAGAACAACAAAATATGCATACCCATTTCAAACTGAACACAAATCTTCTCTTTCTGGTTATTCTTTCAAAAGATGGGTTCTCTCCCAAATCATATATTTTTTTTAAAATTATAACGATGATTGTGTTGCTTTTATGTGATAGCTATTTACCAACAGAATGTAATCAATTATTATATATCTCGCCTCTATAAAGTTTTTGGTAGTCTTCAACACCGATTGTAAACATTACTCATCATGCACGACTGACATTTTACATAGAATACTGAACGCTTTTTCATTTAAAAATTTAAAGGCGGAAGCTTAGGCATGTCGAGGGGTGGAGGGATCCCATTGAAACATAAAGGTGTTAGTAGGACCTCTTACAAGAACAACCATGTGTCAAACCTAACTTTTATCTATATATCAGCTGAACTGTCTTTATGTTTGTATATTTTAGTAATGGCAGACATATTTAATGGCCAATTGACATAATCTATATAAATGTGATAGCCCTTTTTTGCTAGAATTCTTTCTGTCATTTTTGGTCAAAATATGTTAACCAATTTATTAAAGGTCATTTAACTATTTCGCCACTGTTAAAATGGAGGCCATACATAATGGCATATAGGTATCGGTTGCAATAATTACAATCCCTTCATGGGAGAATGTTTTCTGTCAAATTTGGTCAAATTATATTTATGTTAGGGTGATTTTCTTGTAAAATATTTTCTTTTCAGTAATGGCGACAATATGTCAGGGCAGATTTGCATCATTTTTGTTCAAACCTGAAAGAAAGCCCTTCATGCCAGGATGCCTAAGTTTCTATCAAATTTGGTCACTTCTATCATGCAGTTTGTGAGAAAAAGTTACGGAAAGCTTTTCCTATTTTTTGCATCAGCCACATTTGATCGTGGGAATAAAGCCCTTCATCCCAGATATTTTTTCCTTCAAATTTTTCGTCAAATTCATTTGACCAGTTTTGGGGAAGAAATCATTTAAATAGTTTTTTATTCTATATTTAGCAAAGGTGGACATACATTATGGTGAATTACCATCCTTTGTACCAAGCTTAAATCCTTCATTCTATCAGTGGTCTCCTCGGGGCATTTTATCGTAGCAGTCCTGCTATGCTATCATTCAAGTCCGCGACGCTTTAGAACCCGCTGCTACCCTATGCCCTTGTGCCAATACACTGTTATGTTTCCCGCTATCCTTATAAAATTAATCTGTTAAATACACATCCTGTAACATAATTTAAAGACCTATTACTCAATTGACACCTGTTCTTACCTCTTCTTGGGTATTTAATTAATATACTAAAGGATAGTTACTCCTTCACTTAGCAGTTATATTTTATACATGGCTGACCCAACTGCATGTGCATGACCTTTGATGTGGGATTCGTCTTTACACTGACATGTATGTTATCAGTTAGCAATGATGTAGTCTACTGGTAGTGTGTGTTGTTTGAATTTCAGTCATTTCCACTACCAGCTAAAAAATTACACATATTACATTTTAAGTTAAGCAAATTCTTGTGCAAAATGGACACACCACCTTCAAAAAACATCCAATAAGATAGCATCCCACCTAGCCCCATGTTGGCCGGGCTACAAAGATCAGAGATTTGTGTCACGAATGGTGATTCCAATTCAGATAACACGATTTCCCCAAAGAAAGACCTGACAAAAAACAAAGCACGGGGTTCAAAACTGGATGGAAGATTTCATATACTTGGGTGGAAATTGCTTGATTAGATGGTAACTTTTCCATATCGCTAAAATTTTATTCAAATCTACTTAGTTATCAACAGGTGAGATGGGAAGTGGGGTAGGAAGGGGGGGAGAGATGTTCCTTGGGCACTAATACAATATAATAATTTTGTTTTTAAAGTAGTAGCAATAGTTGTACTTGTGATTGTTGTCATTCTTATTAATTTGCAGAAAATGTGATGAGGAATGAAAGTTGCATTTTATTCATAAGTTGCTCTTATATTTGTATAGTATGACATGATACATTAAGTGGTGGTACTTTTTAATCAGTATATTGCTGCATTAATATGTGTCATCATTTTACTTGTCAGAATTGCAGATAAAAACAAAATAACCTCAATCAGTGAATTATTTTCTACAAGCTTCATTATTACCACGGATGAACTTACAAACCACAATGTGTCTTGGACATATGGAATAAATATATCGCAGATAGTTTCATCCATATATATTTTTGTACATCTATGAATAAATTGTACGTTCCATTTTTTTCATACCGTGTAAGGTCATTCTCTACAATGAACATAATCACGAGTGTGTTAAGGAACAGGTTGAATCAGAGGGTGGTGAATTACTTTATGACAATTAGTACAAAAGGACTTTGCCTAAAAGACTTTTATTATTAATGTGGCAATCAAAATATATGGGGAAGTGAAGAACGAAGGATGACACTTATTTAAATTCAAAGACAAATGAGTTATGTTATATCTTAAGGAAATAAAGAATAATATGTAAAATATATGTACTTCTCTTACATATCATCGATATTAATGTTTAGACTTTTATGACAACGCTTGTTTTAAAAACATTTTAACATGCTAACGCGTGCTTACCCCGATGTTGTGAAAAATATCTGGAGATTACTGCCTAAGGTGCTTTCTTTCAAATTTTGTCAAATTCTGCTAAGCAGTAGTTGAGAAGTTGCAGAGATTTTCATACTTTCAGTAATGATGGCCATATTAAAATGTAAAGCCTTCTGTCACATTTGGTCAGATTTTGAGGGGTGATTTTGAGAAACAGTAGTTTACAAGTTTGTCTATTTGTAGAAACAGTGGCCACATTTGATAGCAGATCAACATCATTTATGTAAATTGAAACCTCTTTACGCCAGGGTTCTCTCTGATACGTTTGGTGGAAATTGGTCCAGTTTTTGATAAGACATTTGAAAATAGCAAATGCTAATGAATAATGCACAATGACCCATGCACAATTCATGAATGATGCTGAGACGTACCATGAGTTCATTTGGCCTTAAAGCTGGGTGAGCCAAATATGGGAAATGTGGTGGGCTACAATAACAACCCAAAATGATCTAATGATTTATTCGTTATAAGCATGATCCTTAAATTAACAGTTATGTAGTCAACGAACATAACTGCAAAATCTGACAAACAACCTGTACTAGTGAGATAAAAGATAAATGGTGATACGATTTGTGATAACAATGTAGCTACTCAAATGATGATGATAAAAATAACATTATGGTGAAACCTGGACTACAATACAAAATAGCATTCATTTTCTCAGCAAGGACTGGTTATTGTTGTAAATAGCATTCATTATGTCATCAATGACTGTTTATTGCAGTAAATAGCATTCGTTTTGTTATCAATGATTTCTTATTGCTGTTGCTTGTTTTTAACAATAATTCACATCTTTACTTAAACATCAAAACAAGAAGTATATTAGTGCAACTATTATCAATACTACATTGTCAAATATTACAGATACAATGCTACCTACTGTTTTTAACAACCAGTCAAAGATAAACCCTATGATCCAGGTATAGTCGTTACAACTTTTTTAGTTAATTGAAAGAAGTAATGTGCTGTGTTCTTATGGCCTTGTTTGATGTCATCAATAGATAATTTAATGCCTTTTTGAGTGACTCCACTACCACAACTAGTACGAAAAACTAAACAAAAATCATCAAAGAATAAAAAAGATCACACTGTATGAACTCTTGATTTCATTGTGTGTACTCTTGATTTCTTTAACTGTTATGAGTATGTTCTCACATGCAACCTTGACACGAATAATGTAATTCAATAGGAAAGTACACTTTATATGAATATACTGACATCCGTGTTTGGCATGGTGTACGGACTGCGAAAATATCAAAATGTGTCAAAGTGTCATCTTATGCGCGACATTTAAATTTACATTATATTAGGGGCGGAATATATTTCAGAAGTTCAGGTACAATGTAGTCATCTCTAACAGACTTTATTATGGTCACTTTTTATTTGATTTTTTAAACGTTGGCATCGAAATATGAGCAAAACTATATTTGGAGAGTGTTTGGAAATGTTCCCCATCACATACCTTTTACAATCAATGTCTGTCCTCCCAACACAACTGGGATAAGGTCAGGTGGGTTTCCATGTTTAGTTGCAACATAACGTCCAGAATCATTCAATGTTATATTGCTCAAGATAAAGGCAATTTGTTTCTGACTTGTGTTGAAAGTAAATGCTACCCTTTCGTCTTTATGAATCACTGCGTTGCCACGTAAAATTAATGTCGCATTACTCCCATTTCTCCCTATAGTGATTACTGTATTCATTGGATATTCTGTAAGTTGGAAACTGAAATTGGCGGTCCATCCCACTAACACCTTGAGTGGGGGTGCATCTGAAAATAAAATTTAAAATGTACGCATGTAGGTTTCATTGGGAAAATATATGCAACCTTTGGCTTGATTGCCATGCCATATATGACCCTAACACAAACTATTTCCTCACTAACAATCAGTGTGTGCAAATCCCCAAAATATCCTGCTGTCCCACAGGAATAGTAACCTGGAAAAGTTATTGGTCCTCTCCATAGCTAACTAATCCTACATTTCATCATACAAGAAGACAAAATATAGTCAAGGACTCGGTGGTAAATGGATCTAGACTTTAATATCAGCCTTTAGCACGATGATTTAGATAATGAAACATGAAAATAATGAAAAACACAAAATAAGATATTTATATCACATAGTCAAATGTATTAAATTCAGCATAAAATGGGCACTATTTATTGACCAGGACAATGATGCTTAATATGCATCTGATACAGATCAAAACTTTATTCAGCTAGAGACTGGGTATCATAATCTGTTGTTGCCATTTTTGACCGGTCTGAATCAATATCAGAATAAGAATCCGGCTCCTCATCCATTGACTTGGCATCAATGACAGTATCAGAACTAGACCCAGTCTCCAAAGATGAGGCTCTTGTATCCAAAGTGCAGCTGCCCTTAATATGCATCATGCTTCCATATTCCAAGCGAATTATGTAATCTAATTATTTTTAAAACATCAATTTCGTTTGGTAGTGTCTTATTAATTTTAATAATTCGATTTTCCTTGAGCGTTTTGGTTTTTAGCCTCGGGTGGCTCTGAAGCATCTAAATACGTCTACATGTTGACTTTGTCAATCGGAAGTAGCATGTGTCATCAGATATCATATATACACAAAAGAGATTTTAACTGGAGTTGAAAGCATCTATGGAATGCAGACTACATGCGAGTTATTTATCTTCTCATCTCACCCAGATTCGCGAGTGATTATCAGAAACAATTCCCGTTATTTATTTGTCTTCGTTTCTTTTATTTATTTTAATATCATAAAATATATAATTTGTAGATTAAAGTGACTTTATATACATAAAAATCCAACTGGTCAGATGGACTGGTTACATATATTTGCCCCAGTCCATTATGAAATTAGCTGGCATTGTACCTGCGGCAATATCTTGCATGCTGCTGACAATTATACATGGCAATTCGAAAGAAAGAATGTACTATATAACATGTACAAATTCGACTCTTTATAACATCCACATTTTGTATCCAATACTCATGAACTTTTACGATAAACTTATAATTTTGATTCGAAGCATTGTGTTTGTTTCTAAAGGAAAAACAATGATTTCAAGGAACCAGATATACTAATGTGTAGTATTCTTCATCTGTCAATATAAGTTCAGAGTTTCCATCGTAGTAGTTGTGCTTGAACCATCGCACTGAAATATGATTGTCTCTATATTTGAGTTACTGTAATTTGATGTAGTAATCAAATTCTAAAAATTGACATCCCCTGCTGAAACAGTAGGTATCGAACACTTATATGACCGGTATGACTTGGGTGTCATTATTTTTTAAATCTGATTACATATATCTTTAATTGGCAAGTATTCAGTTTATTTCGCTAATCGTAGATAAATATTCCTCGACAGAACTATATATATATATATATATATATATATATATATATATATATATATATATATATATATATATATATATATATTCCCCTAAAAATATATACAGCAAAATCATGGACATTTCTGAATGAGTTCAACCACAAGGTTTGATCCTATACAAGCCAGATTGAATTAAATAACCATTGATGTAAAAATTGTGTATTACCCTACACTATACAATATGTCCTCTTGTCCTATTATTTTCCTAACTGCTTACATGACGTGCATGACTTATACTTTAAAAGGCACCACCTTTTAACACTAAGATGTCCTATTACCGTGGCATTTCAGCATTTTTTAGAACTGTTGAATTCACACACAAAAAACTGATCGTCATCTTGATTAGTTCGGTGCTACATCAAATCGACATTTTTTGCACCGTGCAGCGTCAACATTTACAACAAGAACTTATTTTAGAATAAAATTTGTCCATACTAATTTTGAAAAGTTTTAAGTTTGGTTTTTCGGAGGATTTGGCAGTTATGATTAAGACTGTGCCAATATATTCCAGAATCTGGTTGTTTTGTGGAAAAAGCTAAATTTATAACTATAATTTCGTGAGTATGATATCATTGAAGTATATTCATGTTGATTCCTACTGGTTTGTATTGGTTTGATTATGTTGTGTTTTTTGCTTTGTTTTCCTGATCTTTGTAGAAAACGTATTCATCTTTTTTCCAGTCTACATTTTTTAATGGTTTCCAAAATGAATTAAATCAATATTGAATTCATACAGCCTGGGGTATAGTTATAGTCAGATGTAACAAACCTGGCTGCTCCCTTTTGGATTTTTTCACTATCATCTTCTAAAATCTGTGAATGGGGGTCCCAAAACCGAAGAAGCATATTCCAAAAAAGGTCTAACTAAGCCATTGACATATTAAGCTAATTATTTCATACTGATACAGAGGGTATCACAAAAACATTCGATTTCATGCAGTTATTAAATGTTCCATTGCTCATATTAGATTCTGTGGAATATCAGTCGTTTCGAAACATGGTCGTTTCATAACGGAATTTGTATCTGTCAATTTCAAAAATGTTTCTTATAATCTAATATCATACATTCTTTGGTAATGTTTTGACTAGAACATCTGCTACTATAAGTATAACTTAATAATTATTCTAATTACTGCTTCATTGTTTTGATTGGAAGTTAATTTCCTTATTCTTTCTCTCTAGTTTATTTTACAATTTAAATCTGATTGATTACTTTGTACACACTTTTCTTGCTGCCTAACAGTCTGTCCGTTAAACTGTTCTGTTCTATTCGTACATGTCTTAAGTGCTATTGGTAATGAGAATAGGCTTAACAGGGTGGATGGGCGTGGTATAGTCATACATCACTTATAGTACGCAATAAGTAAAAGGTTATGCATTATTACCTTACAAAACTGTATTTTAAATATGCAGATACAATCTGTTTTGCAAAAAAAAGATATGTATATGAGCTAAAATGTGCACTTTGATATTTCGTATTGAGCTATTGCATTGTATCGTTTTGCATAAAGACTAAGCAAGATACAATGAGCCTTATGTTAAATGCATGTGGCAAACATCAAGATGCCATGTAATGGAGGCTGCCATATTGGTCACCGTCCAGTCAGCCCATTCCTATGACTGACAGTCATAGTTTAGGCATACCTGTAACCCAATGGCTATCCAACTTTCCATAATGAAAGTACAGTTGTGGTCGGTACTGTTAATAGCAAAGAAAATTCCTACACATTGTTGAAATTCTGTAAATATTACTCTGCTGAACTTTATAGCTTCATGTAGTTTCACTCCTTCATTTTTAATACCCGTCAAAAGATAGAAAAAGTACTTGGTATTAGGTAATTATCCTAAAATAAACCTTATATGTATGCATACATGGGATAAATATTGTATTTGCTTGTTGTAGTTGTTGTATATGTTTCCGCTAATGTGTGAGAAGTCACTTTCCCTAAAGCCAGTGTGTAGTTCAAATTAAGAAAAAGACAAATTTAAACAAACTTACAAACTGATCAGGTAAGATATATGAGCAATTGCATGCTTTAGAAGAAGGTACTTCGTTTAATTCTGTATGTATAGCACAACATGCTTAGTGACGGTGTATATGACATGTAAATATCCATGTGTTTTTCTACAGTAGATTCTAAAGCGTTTCGAATAAGCAATGTGCAATGTGCAAATACAGAAAGACATGTCAACGGAGAATATGAAAATATTCTAGACTGTTCATTTTGGGAATCATCATAATATTTATGACTAAAAATGGTGTCATTATTATTATTACCAAAATATATGTACAATTGTTTCATTGTTGTCATCATAAAATGCTGCTTATAAAAAGCGCAGGATTCTCTACTTTTTTTTAGGAACCACTGTCAATGTTGTTCAGGACTGACACAAGTCCATTTTATTTGCAAACAGTCTATGCAGAAAAAACAGTTCATGTTCAAGATATCCAAGTTTTATACAAAACCCACTTCTCCTTGACACTAAATGGATTATTCATAAGAGTCAGTGACATTTCTTTTTTACTGTGTACAGATTCCATATTGCAGTACACGACATCAAAGTCTGTGGACAAATTTGTATGGAATGGTTTTTTATTATAAGTTATTCTTTCAGCTACTCACTGCTAAATGTTATAGGATACTTAACTGAAAGAAATGGGACATCACTATCACCATATGTTGTAACCATTTCTTTACAATCCGAGTACCATCCCCCACCCATCTGTACTGAATTGTGCATTACCAATAGCCCTTTAACACTATTTATAAACGTATATTGTGATTTTATGCAACATAATACTTATGTATACAAACTGTTATTTTAAAATTATAGACTCGTTCTATATTTTTCTGATTTTATTGTTTGAATGTAGTTTCAGCAATTTTAAAATTGGACTTCTTTTTTATTGTTAACAACAACAAAAAAATATATAATTATAAATATTCGCAATTTTTTTCTGTTAAATGCAACTAATGTTAACTGAAAATACAATAGCATGTGTAGAAATACCGGTTATGAAACGAACTGCACCCACTTTTGGGGTACATTTTATTGGTAATGAGCAAACAGAATGTACTGGCCTACCTTGAGATGCTGTATGTTCACTATCGCAGAAAATAATTGAAATCAAAAATAGAATTATAGATGCCAACATATTGTTCACGTGATAAACTGTCCTTTTGCCTGTCAAACAGTATTCTGAAAGTACAGGAACTATTTAAGTTAGGCACATGTAAGGTGACAACTTGGAATAACGCCCCAATTTGAAATATTGAGTTGTTTCACTCTTTCTCGAGAAATTGCTAGACAATGCCAAGCGATATAAATAGACCGGAATCCCCGGATTAGTTCCGTGAGTGCGTTGACGAGGGAGAATGCTGAAAGGAGATTTTTAAAAAAAAATGCAGTGACATATATTGATAATAAAACTGCAACTAAATCTGTTATTCGGAATTATGTCAACAGTATATTTAATATACTTGATGGAAAACATGAACTTTCAATAGTTTTGCGAGACTTTTAAATAGGTTGTGAAACTGGATCTTGAAAAAATTACTTATAAGTTAAAGAATTTATACTGTTTATACACGATTATTATCATGAAATTGATATCATTTTTAAGACCATATGCAGAATATTAAATTAACAATTTAATTTAATGCAAAATAACACCAATAAATTGGTAAAATACACTTATGAATTATGAAGATATTGCCTTCTATTCTTATCTTATGTAAACATACTATGACTGTTGGTGTTTGCAGCTCGATTCCAATCAAAGCCTTGTCAAATAAGATAACACTGATCAAAAGGCTTGTAACTTTTATATTAGTTAAAGTTTGAAATAAATTTGTTTCAAATTCGTATTGATTCAGACCAATAACTAGTACGAATGTTTTGCATATTTTCTGGATTAATATTACAGACACGTAAGTAATAATTACGAGATATCCCGTACGACCCCAGATATTGTTTTTAAAAGCTCGCCTTAACAAGTCGCTGTAGGTTTACCTTTGAGAACACTATAGGATCAAGGCCTTGAATTGATTAAGGTTTTGTGGGGCTCAACGCCATTTCTCACCATATGATAGGCTATACAAGGTGGCTAGTGTATTTGGTGGAGGATGAACCTGAGAAGAACCACCGACCCACGGAAAGCTACTTTCTTACTTGCCCAAGTTGTCCAGCCGAGACTCGAACTCCCGTGAACAGAGGTGAGATGTGAGAGTGATCTGTAAAGTTGAGCGCCTTAGCCCACTCGACCACCTGGGGTATCCACTATAGGGTCAAACGGGAATTTAACATTACGTTATCTACAATCCAATACTTAATGATCTACTATCCAGCAGTTACGTATTGAATACTATCCAACACACCACTTTTCGATTACTATCCAACACACCACCTTTTGATTACTATCCAACATCTACTTTTTAATTACTATCCAACACCTACTTTTTGATTAGTATCCAAGACCCACTTTTTAATATACTGTATAAAACACACTTTTTGATTACTATCCAACGCACCATGGGAGTGATCAAGATCCCCTACACTTACTAACCAAAGAAAAGGGTTGTAGTGCTTACACGCATTATACTTACAAACACACAAGTAGTCTATCACACAAGAGAGGTACAATGTAAAAGAAGGGGGATGAAATATACACACATAAGCAAGGTTAAGAGTGTTTATAGACACTATACCAACAAACATAACTGATGGGAGTTTTAAGTTTTAGTTGGTTACGAACAGATATCGGCATAGACATCTAAACACAAAACTGGCGATGTTTTGATTAGTATCTCTTTTCAAAAGATCTGGGTGGCCCTTAAGATAGCCGCTGAGGTTGTTATCTAAAGAGGGTTAACAGATACCACACTGTTTCACATTTCTTCTTCGCTAACTTCTCCTCACAGCCGATCCGTACACTAAAACACGCTTCTGGAACCCTTGCCTCTATATATAGTTTTGTAAAGCACTCGATCTCCTAAAGGTTCGAAGACAGAATACAATTTTAAACGGGCATTGGCTGTCACTTACGCTGCAATGATATCATTACCAAACTCGTCGATTGGTGCAAGCTCTAAGACTTCTTCGTAATTCACCAAGATCAAGTCTTCACGTATGATTTCCGCGTGTTTAATGTGTTTTCCTTTATCTTCGATGAGTCCTAGACTGTATGTAGAGCTGCGTTGACCCATTGTGTCATCTGTTCTCAAGACAAACTGACAAAATGTGAGTAAAACTAGAGCCATCGATAATCACCTCCAACATGCTATTTAATCCAGTCTTCCTGGTATATGTCAAGGCATCGTGGGCCATTAAACAATATCGATACAGATATAGTGCTGATAGCCTTTTCTACTGTGAGCACATGGCGGCCGTGCGAATATTCTTTCCAAAAGTTGGTACACAGCGGCAGTGCGAATAGACACTGCCATCTGGTTAACCTGAAATGAGCTGCACTATATAATTTTTCGTTCCGGATCTAACTCACATTTCACTTGAAAGTTATTTGATTAGGACCTAGATTGGTCCCCTGTCAAACCTTTCGCTAAAGTTAAGGCAGGTGCGAGCACTTGTCAACCTTGAATGTTCCTAAAACAAAATGGCCACGGGCATTGTATCTCACAGGATCTTGTTACAAATAAAATTAAGCATATCGGTCAATGGACAGAGAACTGGGGGGTCCAAACCTACATATTGTTACAGGTGTGGACCCCCCAACCCTCTACCCATTGACCGATACTCTTAATAGGGCAGGTTACGAATTAGGCGGATGTGACGCAACGCGTATATACCTCATGCCTAAAATAGCAAGCATGGGCAGTTTTCTTAAACCCTACGGACAAACTCTGTAACAATGCGGCTACGTTTTAATATGTTGGGTTAACTAAAAGCAATGCTCACGGAGCGAAATTACATTACAGCCTAATGGAAAGTCACTCTGTTATGCAACTGAAAGGGTGGTTACAATGTCATCTCTCTATAAATGGAAATAGCAGTAAATTTATATTCTTTATTTCAGTAATTTAGTCTACCGTCTAATAAATAATGCACAAAAAAGTTACTATATTGGAGCGCAATGCACTTCCTATAGCATAAGTGTCAGTCATTATGTACAGGTTTTTGTCTAGCTAATTAATGGTCCATAAACTGTGGAAATTTTTATATGAAATCAAACTATATAATGTTTTTCTATAGATGAACGGGCACACTGACATTTTATCTTAACATTTTCTTTCTAATATATCTTGCCATTATTATTATTATTATTAATATTATTTTATATGCATAGTGTTCGTCATGAACTATTACTAAAATTATTTCTGGAACAGAAGTTACAAAAAACTCTCTGAAGCAATGTCACCATCATATATACCTCCCTCAATATTAAGTTTATGGCTAGAGCATCAAAAAATAGAAAAGTCCAGAGGAATGTATAAAGGTAATCCTCTGCATAGATATTTCACGACATTCCGTAATGACATGTATTTTTTATTACACATAGATTTTGTTGACTGATTTACCTTTTCATACCATTTTTGACATATACAATGTTTTAAATGTTTGAAAAAGTTAATGCGCGAAAGGTTTTAAATCGCGCATAATTTTTCGCTGGATACAATTCAAATAATATTCAGGAATTCCGCCACAATGGCTGTATCGCTTTAGTTATAACTATGTGCCTTAAGATTCTTCTGGGGAGTTTGTCTTCGTCTATATAATTATTCTTGCGATTTACATTAATATTCTAGTTTACAGAGTTTTTAATTTCACCATTCAGTCTTATCATGAAAAGGAATGCACAATAAAATGGACGAACACACATAGGTAGTACATGTAAGTTGGTAAGTAAAAGAGTAGACGTAACAAAAAAATGAAAGAATGAATGAGCATACGAACGCACGAACACTTAATGAATGTGAGAAAGACACACAAATAGGAGAAGTGCGAAATATATTTATTAACACACGAATGAGAATAAATAAGAGGATACTAAAGGGCCATAGCATTTCGCAAAACGGAAGTTATACTTTTACTGAAATTAGGAGTAGAAATACAAGATCCAAATTACGACAATGAACGGGCGTTACTAATTAATGGGGAGTTTTATTGACTGTGTTTATTAAATCCAACAATAAAACAATTATCTTCTTAGCCGATAAGTTAGAGGACTTAAAGACTATAAAACAAGTCTTTATTTGTTGTATCTACTAAGTCTTGTTAATATTTTATCTTTTAGCTTTTTTATGGGTGGGGGGTTGTTTTACACATTGCTATGAGCAGAACAAAAGAGTTCACAGAATATAAGACATAGTTCATCGTACCATTATATTGTATATACTGCAATTTTGTTTTGTTTGAACGAAAGCAATATGGTGGTGCACGCCAGATCTTGTGGGTAAATTATATCATAGCAACAATGTGGATTCGTAACCTCCCTTATTCCATTTGTAACGAGCCCCTGTGCTGTATCTAATGCAAAAAAAAATGGCCGATGTGCGGATCATTTCGGAATTTATATGTTTACATGTACTGATATAAATCACATAAATTTATTGGAGAAAATAATAAGTGAAACTTTAAATCTAGTGTTGCGTTGGCTCGTGTTTTAGCTGCTTTACTGAGTGGATGTATTAAAAAAGGCACGCAGCTCAGGAGAATTGATACAAGTATTGGCGTTTGGCATGAATCAAAATTTGGTTCTATGTTATATTTGTCTAGTAACATTAGCTTGTTCACACGTTGAAAGTGCTACATTGTAGGTATTCTTTATTGCAACACACACAATGTTTTATTTACAGTATTTGTTTTTTGTTTTATGCATCCACCACCTACCAAATTTGTAAACAATGATCATATATGTTGATTGCTATGAAGGAACGTGTATAGTGTGCAGTCATGTGGACACAAAGTGATCAAGGGAAACAAATGGATGCTTTACACATTTGTGTTGTTTTATAAATATATATAAAGTTTAACTGTCAAGTTACATGCCTTTAAATCATACCAATAACTGTGTGTGTATACCTGAAGTATAGATGTACCATAAGTTAACACAATTCCAAAGTCACCATAAAGTCCAGTTTCATACATTAAGTATCAATGTAATTGTGCTGATTGACAGAGATGTGAAAACAAACATTGATATAATACTAGCAATTGGGCAAAGCATGTCAAAGTGACCATTTTCAGACATCGATGATGTGTGCTCCTCTAGATGCATCCACTCATCAAGTTTCTTCAAATCCAAAACTTCAATGATCTAAAACAACAGTCTGAGCTGTGCAAATTATTAAAAGTAACTTCCAAGAATTTCTGTGATGTTGGTTTCTAGATAAAGGCTTAAACATTATACTTCATACCCCAATAGAGACAAAAATGGAGGCTTCAGATAAGCACAAATTATGAAATGTATATAGGTCCAAGTGATTAACCTGTCTTTTTAGATATCTCAGACTGTAAGCAGATATTGAGCTTCCTTAACGAGGTGCAGGTAACACCAAAATAAACACCACAATGTAGACGAGAATATGGCACTTGAAAAGTAGACTTTAGTGATGGTTCAGTTATACTCCCTGTGAAGGAGGGGTTATTACAATTCAACATCATTCTGTTCAAACAATGTTATTATGTTCTACAGGTACTTAATAAATGGAAGGGAAAAATCTACCAAGGTGAATTAAAGGGAATGTTGTTAGTAGTGTGACATACAAAATACATCATTTTGCAGGTCAAAGGGAAACATTTTGTACCTAAAAGTGAAATAAGCGACAGATAGTTTTAGTATCATGGGACCAAACCTGACCTGAGTTGGGTTTTAGTGACCTCAAACAGATTTCCATAGTCAATAGTTGATGTATCATGCAAAGGAGTGGATGTTCACTTGTGTGTAAGATATCTTTGAAACTATTTCTGATGCCTAATGGTGGTACCTTTAAATGTTAATAGCAGTATCAAGGGAAGCAATATTAGTTCCAGTGAACCCCTGTCTACATAGGACATAGGACCACTAACATTTTATACACTTTTACTAGTCCTCCATCAAGAATGCATATATCCCAGTTGCGTACAATATCTCAAATGAAAAGGCTAAACAAAAAAAAAAAAAAAAAAAAAAAAAAAATAAATACGACTTTTTTTTAATTGTGTTAGCAGAACAAAGAAAGTCAAGGTTAAAAGTAATATCCAAAACTGTAGAAAAATATGAAAAATTGTTATAATGCCATCAAGTATTTTCTTATAAAATAAGTGATATTCCAAAATATTATAAAGGTGTACAAAACAAAACATTAGGACAGAGTCACCAGAACCTAAACAAGTCTTAGGACCTACTCAATAATATACCTAAATATCTGATCTGGCCTGGCTTTGCTCAATAGTTTCTTTTTTAAAATTTTGTTTAAAATGTAAATGCAAGCAAAGTTTTAGTAAAAAAGTTCAAAAATATTTTTTTTATAAATGGAACAAATTGCTATATTGGCTTGAAATTCTAAGTAGGTCATCTACATATTACAAATCTGCATACTAAATTCCATCTGTCAACCGCAAGTGATTTGAGCTTAATCGTTTTTACAAGGTCTATGTCAACAAATTCCAAGTCTCAAAGGTTTACAAATTTGTGAAGAATGAAAAAGTACTAAAAGGGCATGAAAGTCTAATCAGGTTATTTCAATATAATACAACTACGTCTATCAAATTCTATTTGTTAACCTCAAGTGTTGTTTCCTAAAATTGCTTACAAGGTTTTTGCAAAAATATCTGAGACAAAAAGGTATACAGATATATATATATATATATATATATATATATATATATATATATATATATATATATATACAGATATATATATATATATATATATATATATATAGATAGATAGATAGATAATTCAAAAATTAGATCAGTTACCAGAACCAAATCGGGTCTTGGAACCGACTCAATATATATAAATATCCAATTTGGTCTTGTCTGACTTAATAATTGTTTTCGATAGTTTGCTTACATGTTATAGTGTGACAGCCAGAGTGATGGATTGACGGCCCAAAACCAAGTTGTCTCTCTCCTGGAGTGGAGACCTAAATATGAGTGTAATATATGCAAAGGTTAGGTACATATCATATCGAAACATAAATAGTTCAACCCTACAATTAACTACTGTTGATGCAATTGCTGTACAAGTAACGATTGTGTATTGTTTCTCCTAGAGCAGAAGAGATAAATGAAGTATTTACTCTCTGTGAATTAAGTATGTAAACAGATTGAAATGTGTTCCATTCATCCCCCCTATGAGAATACCGTGTTTGGAAATATTCTTTAGCAAAACAACTTCCTTGCAAATAACCACATAACAGAATGTTAAGTTTTTCCTCGTAGAAAGGGTTTTCATGGGACCAAACAACTATGAGATTTCCGTTACAACTCAAAGTCACAAATGTATACTTCAACTATAATATAACCAAAGATGGTCCACTTCCGTTATCTTTGTATTCTGACCGGTAAGTATGACTGTGCAATAAATATAGTATATGGTCAAGATTCTTTATTCAGGTATGAATTACTAATTATTGTCTAATTCAAAAAGATTTAGTAATATTCAAGTTCTTTCATAACTGTTAACAAGATTTGTTACTGATAGGACTACTGTAGTATTGAGCTGATTACAAGTGAAATAAATCATTATCATAAAGTACATATACAATAACTCAATGTCAATGTATACATGTTTTAAGAAAAGAGTTATCTCCCCTCAATTATAATTACGTTTAACGAAGCATGTTACATATTTCCTTGAATAGGAGAGCAGTGATTGGAAATGATAGTATGTTAAATGAACTTATTTATTTGGACTAGTGTAAGTAAGACAAAAAACATTATATCCACAATTCCAAGAAGAAGAAAAAATGTAACACCATGTATGAAAGTAGCATGCTCCTATGTTTTGATTATAGTTGACAATTAAATTGTTTTTAGAACATGTTATCTGGAACCGTAAGTTATTTTTAGAACAGTGTGGACTGGAGAGGGGGGTGAGGGTATTCTTTAGAAGGTGTTCTTCTTTGCTAAAATGTTTGAACATTTAGCACCATACAGCAAACAAAATAATAACATCAACAGATCCTTAAATTTCCCTCATTGAGACAGCACTGGATTGAATACTGGTCCACAAAAAAATGGATTGAAATTAAGGTATATAATGATTAAGATCTTATAAACCTTTTTGAAGTGCTGCTCATCTGCAAAAGCTGCTGAAGATAATTCATCATACTGTTTATTCAAGAAATACATGTAATGAGAATTGATCTTCACTTAAGAACAATCAGACATAATGAGCTTCAGTTAATTTATATCTTCTGATTACAACACATATACGGAAGTCAAATTATAAAATGCAAAAATGGAGGTACTAATATCATTTTAAGTGTTATTGACACATACTTTTATATCATTGTTTATTGTTCTGTGTTTGTGATAATCACAAAATTCAAGAAATAAACTTTTAAAAACTAAATATCCATATAACTGGGTTGAATCTATATTTGAAAACCAAAAGGTATTAAAAAGAGATAATGGATGAATGTGACTTACAATACCTAATGAAGGTGTTGCCCACTTATACAACCTGAGTAAAAGTGCCTTTCGAAAGACAATAAGGCCCGAACTAGCAGTGAAATAATTTTTTTTCTCATAAACCCTCAAAATGCCCTATACCCAGCCGACCGACTTAAACTGGTTTTACAATGTAGCCGTGCCACTCGCTAACTATAAAACAGGTGTTACCCCATGCATGCAGGTTTTTTTCATATATTTGTTTTTTATTTTATTGATATTTACCCTTTGTTATTTTATGGGTATTTACCCTTTTTTTTATGGATATATACCCTGTGTCCACAAGCTAAGTGAACTATTAGTCCAGGGCATGGGACGCCTCATCGTTATCATTTTGGGAGGTCAGGCCATTCTAGTTGCCCAAATCAGGTGGGTCTTATTCCGGGTCGACATAACTGGACAGCCCCTCCATGGTGTGGGGTAAGACCAAGCGTAGCATTTCCCTGGAGCGCTTTGTATGAGGGTTGTTACACATAGCGAGATATACTCGCCCATTCAGGAATGCATACCAGACTTTGAAGTCCACCAGGGGATCCACCCCACCCCCTAAACTAGAGATATAGTTCAATGGCAATCTAGAAATAGTAATCTAAGTCCTCCATGCTGCTATATTAGGCTTGTATAAATTTCTTAAAGATCTACACTGTAAAAGCGCTTAGGCGTTTGTTTTTTTTGTTTTTGTTTTTTTTTTTTGGGGGGGGGGGGCTTATGGCCCATAGGCTAAAGGAGTGCTACGCCCCAATGGCCCTTGGTCAAACTGTTTTATGCAAGTGGTTAATGCTTGGAGAGACTAGTTGTTACCAAAAGTCATGTTTGTGAGATTTGCTGCAAGCGTTACCTGCAGAAATGACAAAAGGGAAGCACTTTGCACGTGCCATGTTGGTTGTGAAGAAAGGGAAACCAATCCAAATCCAAGCCTTGTCGACCGTGTGGTAGTACTAGGGTGCGGCACAAGCTAGTTAATGCAAAAACTTGGGGCAGGAGACAGTTTGAAAAGGTATTGCAGAAATTAAGGGAGGTTAGAAAACCCATTTAGAGAAAAGCTCACGTGCAGTATACAACAGATTGAAATATAATCTATCTATAACATGAGGTTGTTTGCAATTGGGATACGTTGGAAATCCATTTACAGATAGGCTCACATGTAGTATACATATAGCATGGTTGAGGCAGTACAGGAGATTCCATTAATACTAATACTGAGTAGGGCGTTTTTCTCCCAAACTTACGCAAATCAGCTTGCCGCTCTTCGTATGGCAACCCTACAACCATTTCCAGCCCAATGGGCAGTTCCAGCTCCAGGTGCATGGTTGAGCCTCCAGCCCAACAGCCTCTACCACAGCACAACTTTGATGATATACTAGATTAAGCTGCTTCACGAGAATCTTGTTTTGGCCCTGTCAGCATTTACAGAGTGGCAGGGGTAGAGCCAACCAACCGTGTCTGAAAAGCACAGGCTTGAGGCAGACGCTTTGGCATTTCTTAATGTCATGACACCTAGTGCACAGGACATCATTGGTAGCGAGCCCGGGAGACTTAGCGGCATGAAGTTTAGCCGCGTGTTGATGGAGCCGCTGGAGAAAGCCAAGCTAGTCCAGCAGGAAATATATGATGATTAAACCGAGCTCGCCATCGTTAATGTTACCGCTTATTTTAGGAGTGATGTCACCGCAGTCATGCGTATTTAGTAGATTGAACAGCTGGTCACTCAAGCTAATGCCACCATATAGAAGAACATCAAAGGGTATATGTGCGAGGGGTCTGGGTGGTACTTTGTGAGGTGCAAACCACTCTATCTAGTTGTGTCGCACTACCGTCTGTTTCGAGGCCGATGCTACATTCCCCCCCCCCCCGCACAAAAAAAAAACCGGCAGCGATTATTTCGAGTTTGCTATTATACCCAATAGACAAACAACGCATTGACTGGCCAGGCAAATATTGCCAACAACCAACAAGGATAAGAGCTAAACTTCAAGGGCATCGACCCTCTTGCGAAGATGAGCGACATTGTCAAATGTGAGTACCTCAACCCGGAATTTGCAATCAGCGTATATGGCTGACAAAATGGACTTTATCCGCTACGCGTTAACGAGAAAAGACCACATGATGTGAACCTGCTACTGCTTGCTGAGGATGATAAGAGCCACTATGTTTAGATGAAAGACATAAGCCTTATGGTATAGAATCAAAACAAATGCAGGAATAAGAAGCACGTCTGTTACCGGTGCATTCACGTCTTCAGCCGGGCAACCTACTGGAAGCCCACACTAAAGACTGGCATTGTATTAGCGAAAAGCAATAGCGCAAGACCTTGCCAGAACCAGCCAAGAACATCTTTGCATTTCAGAACCACCACCGCCAGATGCGTGTTTCATAAATAATGTATGCGGATTTCTAGGCACTAAATGTGCCAGTGGAAGGCCCTGCTGATAATTATAATCTGGAAAAAAAAACAACATGCAGAAAATTACTGACCATATCCCATGTGGCTTCTGCTAGATAGTCGTCCATTGTGACGGAATTTATAAGAAGTTGGTGCTCTACCATTGGCTATCTTCATGTGGTACCTGGAGGTGGAGCTAGAAGAAATCCGCGAGGTCTTCTGGAACCCTGCAAATACTTTCATGGACAGGTATGTCCGGAGGAACTTTCATGAATCGAAAGACTGATACATCTGATCCGGAAAGCTGGGCTGAACAGGGTGAGAGGCCACTGTCATATTACCAGTAAATACCGTCTCGCTGCCCACAAAGCATGAAATCTCAAGTTGCACATCTGCCCAGAAAAAAAAAACGAAGGTACCAATTGTGATTCATAACCTCCATGCCTATACTGGTCACCTCATCATGCAAGCTCCTGGAACCGCCTCGACGGAAAAGATCAGCACCATTCCACAAAAAACTTGGAAAAATACACGGCGTTCTCACTGAGCAGAAGCGTTTTGTCAACCGCCTCTAGCTTATGAGCACCAGCATCGACAAGCCGACTGAAAACCTGGGCAAGGCGAGCAAGGTTGTGTCTCGTGCCACAGCACAGTATGCAGCCCAAGGGACGGGAACAACATAACATGAAGTTGAACTTATAGAAAGAGCATCTACGCATACCAATACATGATCAGCTGGAAGTGATTTGGAAAAACCCAGCTTTTGATGATGGAGACCTTTTATAGCCAACTCATGAGAGCTGGAATCACAGCAAAATATCACGAGCACATACAGTGTGTGTGGAAGGTGTCTAAATGCCAGAACCATTGAGACTGCCATGATTTCTACCTGAAGACCCATGTGCTTTTGCTGGCTAACACGTACAAGTCATTTCGAGACACTTCGCTAAAACCTTACAGTCTTAACTCAGGCAATTAAACAGTGCTGCGGGAATGAGCTGGGACATCCTCCTGAAGAAGACTGGTGTTAAACTCGACCTGTTTACAGATATCAACGTTCATCCGTTTGCCGAGAAGTGAATCCGTGGCGACATTTCGATGGTGAGGTGGCATCACGCGAAAGCGAATAACCCCATGTGCCCAGTGTTACGAATCTAGGTCTTAATGCATGTAACAGAAAGAAAGTGAAACCAATAAAATCAATTAAAATCAACAAGCAATGTATCTCCAGACAATAAAGTGAACATTCGAAAGACACTTACAATTTTTGAGTGAAATTACACATAATCATAAATATCCTAATCACATGTCCAAAATTACAGAATGCTCGGAATGAATTCCAATAACCTTGAATGTCATGATGTACCACTCAGATGTAATCCAGAATGTATTTGAATGAGTTCACATAAATCCCCAAAGCATATATTAATCCAAAAGTGAATGAGCACTTTAGTAATTCCAGTGAATATTTTAAATAAATAATTCCTCTCAAATTATATCTGACTTAGACAACATTAATGAAAAATCACCTGCCTACCTGACCCATGTCACAACAGGACATGTTGCAAAATACTATGTAAACAAATAGACAAAAGTTAAGTATGTATTTTCAAATAACCATACAACTTACAACCATAGACAAAAGTTAAGTATATAAATATAATACATAGCACCTCTCCTCATAAAGAAAAAGAGAGATTTATGCAATAAAGCTTTCTTACGAATATGCATCCGGAACTATAATTATCAAAATTACATAGAAAATGTCTTATAAATAACATTCATCCTAATTACACAAAATAAGGCAATATAGTACTTTTAAACACGTGAGAGTGCCTCTGGGATCACATGGTCTTTTCCCCTGATGTGCGTAATGTCAGTGTTGTATTCTTGCAGTATTAAACTCCATCTCAACAATCTCCGATTTTTGTCTTTCATGTTGTTAATGCAAATAAGGCGATTGTGATTCCTAAATATGATAACCGGAGAAAAGGCCGAGGTAACACACATCTCAAAATGATGTAAAGCCACTATCAAACCCAAACATTCCTTCTCAGTTGTGGAATAATGTTTCTGCTGCTCTTTTATTGTTTTAGAAAAATGGCACACTGGATGATCCACAACATTCTTTTCGAATCAATACTCCACAAACTTTACATCACTTGCATCAACAGTCATTTTAAATAATTGGCGGAAATTAGGTGCAGAAAAACTGCTGCATTTTAAGCATGGCGTTTAAATTGTCAAAAGATACCTGACACTTGAACTTGGATTTCTTACTCAACAAACTTGTCAAAGGTCCGGCAATTATGGAATATTTTGAACAAAATTTCCGATAATATTAGACCATACCTAAAATTCACATCAGTTGCTTCTTACGAACAGGCGCGGGGAATTCAAAGATAGTCTTGACCTTACCTTCTACAGGTTTGATTAAATTAATCGTCAGATTTGCATCACTGAGTCGACCTATGGATTTCTGAATGGTTTTCAAGTGATTTTCCCAAGTGTCGCTCTAGATAATGACGTCATCAATGTGTTCGTTACAGCTATTTAGACCAGATGCATTCATGTTCATAATACACTGGAATTTTGCCGGAGAATTTTTCATACCAAAAGGGATCACTTTATACATATTAAGCCCGTCTGAACTTACAAATGCTGAAATGTCTTTTGCTCTTTCCGTGAGTGGTTTTTGCTAGAATCCTTTTAAAGGGTAAAACTTTGTGACATATTTCACACTTTCAATTTTAGCAATGCAATTATTCATTCTTGGCAGCGGAAATGAAGCCGTTTTGGTGACACTGTTGATTTTTCTATAGTCAGCACACATGTGGATGTATTATCTGGCTTAGGCACAAGAATACATGGTGAACTCCAGTTACTTTTACTTGGTTCTATAAAATCATTCTCCATTAAATATTGAATTTCTTTTTTCAAATATTCCTGTCTGAGAGGATTCACCCCATAAATGATGCTTTTTCACAGGTGTAGAATCTACAATGTCAACGTCATATAAGATTGTATTGGTTCGTGTAGGAACATGAGGAAACAAGTGCTTATACTCGTGTAAATAGCTGGTTTAGTTCACTCCTCTCTTTTTGTTGTAGATGTGACAATTTCTAGTCCAGGTTGTTTAATATTTCGGAATTCCAAAATTTGCTTACACCAGAGTCACTGCAGTCAGATTGTGTATATTCATTTACATCCTCACTGTGTAGGACAGCTTCAACCAAATTGATTGAATAATTAACTGGGCTATCTCTGTCAAAATACTCCTTTAACATATTTATGTGGCAAAATTGTTTCTGTTTCCGTTTCCAAGGAGTATTAACGATATAATTTAAGTCATTTATTTTCTTTTTAATGGTATAAGGACCATACAATTTAGCCCAAAGAGGATTTTCAGGTATGGGCAAGAGAGCCTGAACCTTCTCACCAGGCTGAAGTGTCATTTTTTGTGTATTTATGTCATACCTTAATTTCATTTCTGGCTGAGAAGTGTGGAGATTAGTCCCTGCTACTTTACAAGATTTGAAAATTTGTATATTTGAAATCAGGGACTTAGTCAAGAAAATTAATCTTTGGATCTTTATTTGAAAGAAGTTTCTCTTTCAATAATTACAATGGTCCACGGACAGTATGTACAAAAACCAGTTCAAAAGGACTGACCCCTAATGATCCTTGAACTGATTCCCTAACAGCAAACAACAACAAATGAATACCCTTATACCAATCCTTTCCTCTAACAAAGTAATTTGACCGAATCCTATTCTTCAAAATCTGATGAAATCTTTCTAAAGCCCCTTGACTTTCAGGGTGATAGGCATAAGATTTAAACTGTTGGATGCCTAATTCATGCATAACTTGTTGGAAAATTCCAGACATAACATTTGACCCTTGATCAGACTGGACAGATTCAGGAAGGCCAACAAGTGTAAAAAAAAAATACCAAAGCTTTTACAATGGGTTTAGTTTTACTATTTCTCAAAGGAATTATTGCCTCTGGAAATCTTGTAGACCCATATATTATGGTCAACAAGTAAGGGACTGATACAGTCTTCCATTATTCGTAAATAGTTCATAAAATGCAGGAATATGTCAAAGATGAGCCTTAGGTATCTTCTGATTGGATTTTTCTACCATTTAACAAGTGTGACAATAACTACGGTATTTAGAAACATCACTTTTAATGTTTCGATCACACAAAAAAATGATTCAAGATCTTGTGCTAAGTCTTACTGACTCGTAAAAGACCAACAAAGGGAGTTTCATGACCTCGGAACGATAATTCGATAGATCAATTACCACTCGTCACCAGGGGGTACCTCAAGTGGTCTCCATTTTCTCACAAGGACCCCGATTTTCGCAAAGTAACACTCTGGGACTTGTGTGGTTTCAGTTTCACTAATGGTCCTCTGAAACAAACAGAAGATCTCAGGATCTTATTCCTGTTCGACAACTAGTGATTGTCTTTTGTCACCCTGATTAGAATAGAGAGAATGAGTTGTATAAAGAGGATCACTGTGATCAATACCTTTTGATTCTTAGATCAATATCTGGAGAAAAGGTGACTTCATCAAAAGACTGACTAATAAATGTGTCAGCTAAAGAAATAATTTCCTGATCAACATCATTCTCAAGAACTCGTTTTGCCATAGCTCTGGTAATTGCACAAGCAGGATAGGATACAAATTAGAGATTTCAATCTCAATAGGATGAACTCTTTGATCTAAACAAGGTTTGTCAGTCACAAGTGGATTAAAAACGACCTTATCTCCAAATAGGTCTTTGTCTAGTAACAAATGGATACCTTCTATAGGTAAAGAAGTCACTACTCCAACAGTCACAGGTCCTGAAACTAAGCATGATGCCAAATTGACACATCAGAGAAAAATGTTTACCAAACAGCACTCTACGCCCTGAGAGGAAGCCTTACTGGCAAATTACATTTTGTGAGTCAAGGAATAATCATCAGCCATGCGAGCAGCATCTTCCAAAGTATTCACTTTTTTCTCGTCAAGACATCACTATGGATGCACCTCTTGAACTCTTCAATTAATACTAGCTGTTTGAGGTTATCTTAACCTTCTTGGCTGAGCGCAGCCTATAAAATAGTTGTTCTTTTTTCCGTGCAATTTCGACATGTGTTTGTCTCGTTTATTTTATACTACTCCTAAAGCTGTGTCGATATGCCTCAGGTACCAATTCATAATCCTTCAAGTTGTACTCCTTATATAAAACCATAATCAGTACTTTTTTGTACCGAGAGTGAAGTGTTGACTTCACGAGCTTTGCCAATAAGTACACTTTGTAGGAACAAAGTCCAGTCCTTTCTGGGCCATTTAAAGTTTTCAGCAATTTTTCTAAAAGAGGAGAAAGTATTTATCTACTTCTTTTTCCTGAAAAGGGGTACTAACCGAATATATCTGGCAACATCAAAACCTGAACTGTGTGTAAAGGGGGTGAGGGGTGGGTGGGGAGATGCTCCGCTAGCCAGTTCTAATTCTTTTATTCTATATTGCATTTCTCTCTCCCTCTCTCTCTCTCTCTTTCTCTTTTTTCTCTCTCTCTCTGAATCTGCATCTCTCGCTCTATCTCTCTCTCTCTGAATCTGCATTTCCTTCTCTTCTTTCTCTTTCTGAATTTGCATTTACATCGTTTCTCTCTGAAGCTGAAGCTTTCTTAATTCCAGTTCCACCTGGTGTTTTAGCTGTAATTCCCTTAATTTCCTATCACAACCAGATACAGACTTTCCAATCAAACCCAAAGCACTATTATCCAAAATTTTCTTTCCTACTAAATACGGAATCAAAATATTCTTTCTCTTGTTTTGTTAAAGATGATATCGCTTCTGAAAGATCATAATATCAGGTAAGCTCTAGCAACGCATCCTTTTTCATAGACTCTAACCATCCTGAGTAGGATTTGAAACAAAATTCTCAACATTATATGACATTGTGAATGTTTGCTGGTTTACTAAAGATTTCTGAAATGTGTGAAATAACAATCTTTACAAGGGACATTGAAAATTCCGAAACAAAGTCAATTTAAATTTCAAACGCAATTTTAAAATCTCTGAAATATTTGAAACAAATTCAAAAAAGCTTTATGTGCTCGTGTACACACACACACACACACACATATATATATATATATATATATATATATATATATATATATATATATATATATATATATTTATACATATATGACATGATATGAGCTTTAATCTGGCTTATGCAATATGATTACAAGTCACTTCAGCAACAAAGATTTAGAACCAACTATTAAAGTAACTCATTATCAAAGCTGAACATTTAGAACGAAAGCATTTGGAGAAATAAAATAATATTAATTTCAGTTTAAGGAAAAAGACATTTTAAAATGGATTCTACCAGAGTTCCATCCTGAATGTAAAATTACTTTCTTGTGTTAAAGAACATTTTACACAAGACAGGTTTGTGATTCATTTTTAATAAAATATTTATAACACATTACAAAATCGATTTTAAAAAATTTTAAATGGATAACTAAAGCAACAATGCTGCATTGAAAGTGAAACTACATATAACAAGATAGTCAAGGAATTGCTGATGGGGTTGCTATAGAAAACTTGGTAACTCCATACTGCAAATACAAATGAAAATAGTCGAGGGAAACTAACTGACAACCCAAGTGCAAAATGACCCAAACATTAAAATCTTTTGTATGGCTATATGAGTCTTTCGTTGTTATTAACATTCATATGGATAAAAAAAAATTGAAATTTTCTGAACATTTCTACACAACTTGACAAAAAGATTGTATGCATATCACTCCTGATGCAGAGGGATCATATTTATTTTCTCATGTTTATCCATACGTCTCCATACTTCTCTCCCTCCATCTGCATTTTACCAATATTTGCACAAAAGCTAATTAACGTGTAAATTTCTAAATTTTAACTATTTCATGTTTTAATGTATATGTGAGCGTACAATATTTTACATAAACTATACATATTTATTAGGGATTCTTTTTTTCAGATTTCTGTTCTGGTATATACTATCAATGTATGTTTTAAAATCTTGTATCGCGTTTTAGTCAGTGCTTATTTGATATGCAATCGAAATGCCTAATTGAAGGATCATTAATCATGTCATGAGGCAATAAACAGAATTGCCTTCATTTTGGAATAAAAACACCCCTTTATCACGTTTTAATAAATCCAACATTGTTCATAAATTGATATATAAAATGTGTACCCCTGTTTAAATTGTTTTTTAACAAATAACTTAAATGCAAACTTCTGTAAGACTGGAATTGTCTGGGAAAATGTATATTGGTACATTATACAGCAGAAAATCTTTTGGGTTGAATGTAGTATCTATATATGAAATGCAAACTTCGAGATCTCTGTCTGGGAAACAATATATTACCTGACTTTGTGGAGCACTTGCGGAATCATTCTGAACTGTGGGAAGGCATACATGGACAGATGATCCCACTTCAGATTGAGGTCATCCACTACTCAGGCCCTCTGGTCCGGAACTGGACAACTGTATAAAGGGGTTCTTGCAAAAAAGTCCCCCAAAGGTCTCGTCCGCAGTATAAACAGGGACTCTGCTACAGATTGGTGCAGAGACATTCCTTGCGGACTACCTTACCTCTCGTGGACAGACTGTCCACCATAATATTCTTCTTGCCAAGAATATGACGAACTCTGAGATAATCCTCTACGAGGTTGCCCTGCAAAGTAGGTTCCAAACCTCCACGCAAAGAGAAGGAGCATTTGCCACAAAGGTGGCGCTACAAAAACTAGCTCAAAATTGCCGACATTGCTGCAAGCATTGAAATGTGCTTCTAGGTAGACGGTGCATAGGGGTCCAAATGTGCTTGTATATGAATCAAAGGCTTGGAAAGGCACTTACATCGGAATGCAGTAGAGGCATCGAAAAGCGTTTATGTGAGGTAAATGGTTAAAGACCTTTTGCTGAAGGACTCAGGGGGAAACAACGATGACCATGCTTCCCCTAGTGAAAATGCGACTGAAATGTAAGTGCAATTTTTCTGCAAATTCAGCGAAAGTCACTGAAATGGACTTATTTCACTGAGATTTTGAGATTTCACCAGATTTCAGAAATAGTTGTCACTGAAATTTCACTGAGAAATATAAATGAGAAACAGTACTTCATAGAGATAAATAAAATGGACCTTTATTCATCTGTAATATAACTTATTTTCAGTTTCTTGTACATTTTAATTTATTTTCAGTTAAGGTAACATTCTCCATTTCTAACTGCTTTAAATTTATTGTTCATTTTTGACACTATAAAAAATTTTCAACATTTTTTCTTGGACTTTTTCCTGTTATGAATTCAGTGAGGATCTAGCTGGCCTGAAAATAAAAAAGAACATGCATGTCTAACAAATTACAGCACTAAAACAGTTTATTAATGCATAGTTAATTAAGTGTGCAAATTAAGAATTGTGATGATGAAGCAATTGTAATTGGTGAATATTTGCTTATTGTGAATTACTTTGCAGGATGTAACTGGTAGTATGCATAATCTAGTGTTTTCAATTTAACACTCACCAATGCTGGCACAGGTTCAAGCATCAGCCATTAGCTTACTGTAGGTCAGTGGTTCTCTTCAGGTATATATCTCGCCATACACGCCTATTATGTGCTGAATATTGGCTTAAACACAAATCAATCGATCAATATCTTCTTTGGCTTCAACAATAAGAAATATTATCTTGTAAAGTGTGTTTAAATGTTCAAAAGAGTCGTTGCTCAAGTGTAACATGACTTGTAGTAATGTTGACTTTAAGGTAAATATAATATGCACCTGGAATTGTTAAATTAATTTTGCCTTGCTTCATACTGATCCAATTATTAAAAACTGCACTGATTCCATCTAGTCCAGTTTAATTTTTTTATAATCAAAGGATTGAACAAAATATGAGAACATTTTGAATTTTTTTAATTTTGAATGCGGGGGGGGGGGGGGGCAATAAAAACAATTTGTAGACAATTGTTCTGAGTAAGGTCTCTACTAAAAAATAAAATTCTGACCCAACATTTTAATTTTTTTATTAGGTTTCATTTAAACAATTAATTTACGAACAACAAAGTAACTCGACCCTCACCATCATATCATGCTGGATAGGTGCGTGGGGGGGGGGGGGAGGGGGCGGGATATCAAATATAATATTGGTTTAATCACACCAAATCCCCATCACGGTCTATTACTTTTTATTTACCTATCAAAAACGTGTACCTTACAAACCTTCTAACTCGTTTCAAATGAACGGAAATTTATATTTAATTTAGGACTTTGCATCAATGAGTTTTTGAAAACAAACTGGGTTGGGGTTGGTGGGACCTGCCTAGAATTGTTCTTAAAAAATATAGATTGAACACAAATAACTTTAACAATATTCAATATTTTAATTTGCTACAGTCCCATTATGAAACGATTCCTTATATTACATGCCGGAACGACACATCTATCTGCAACTTTCGAATTCTCATATGGGCGGTTTGACGGCACTATACACGATGCAATGTACCGTGTATTGTAAACGGCAACTGAATCTGCAGTCAAATCCTTTCGGCCTTTTCAAAATCGTGTAAAGAATTAGTAAAATATTTCCAGTACAACGTCAATCACTGTAATAACGAACTCTACATGAAAACATTTCGATCATAATAGGCTGCAGTGTTGTGTAATCCGTTTCCACATAGACTGCAGCCGCTTCCGGTCCATATTTTCATAAATCAAAACGCAGCACATGTCCCTGGCGCCAGTTTCAACTTGCACCTTGCTTAGCGTATCAAAATTGCTTTTACAAGAAGTGTTCACGTGCCAAAACATCTGAGAGAAGGTAAGAAAATCCATTTCTATGGTTGAATTTCACTTCTTAATTGGGCCCCCTCCGTGTGGTAATAACGAAATTTCATTCAAGTTTATTGATGTTTTTGTTTCGTTGGGGTCACACAATGCCACTCGCTGTCAATAAAAAAGGGAAACTTAGTTGAATCAATATCACTTATGATAGAATGGGAATGGATATTGCCAATAGTTTGAGTATTACTGACAGATTCGAGAGCAAGGATTTTGCGGCTTTGAGTGATTCGGGGACATTTGTTGCTTTTAAGTTCTGAATGCTGTCGTGGTCCATCCAACATGGTTTATCATTCTGTCTATAGACCAGTTTGATTTTTATATAAATGTATGATTAGTTTATAAAATCTTTTGGGTCACGCTGTCAGTTTTCTTTTTTAATTTTTTTTTTTTTTTTAAATTATGTCTGGCGGCCAGGCATTAGACTTTTTCAATTGTTACACGCATTTATTTTCCTCTTTCAGATAAGCATGTACTCCTAAAGTTTGTAGATGATCATTTGCTGACAGGCATATTTGAATATCATACTGATTATGATGATAACCTGGAAATTGGCAGCAAAGTGACGGGTCTCTGGTCCGCTGATAGACTGATACAGTCCTCGAGATTAGTGGCAAGTTCATGTACATCTGATGAAAAGTTGAAGAACTGCATGGGACATAAAGTATTAATTTCTTCTTCACAGCTGTCTATTCACTATCCTTTTGTATAGTATCTGATCAGCTCATAAAATATTGTAGTGTGTATATGTACATGGTTAAATACTAAGTTTTGTGATGTCACAATACTTACAAGATTGTATTTATTATTTCTTAAAAACTATTGAATGGTGCTATACTTTACTGTAAGCTACTTCTATTACTTGCATGTTCTGAATAAAAGTTAATTATTTAAATTCTTAAATAATGAAACTTTTCACAGAGGTTTGAGCTCAGTAGAATGTTGGACTTGTAATCCAATGGTCACGGGTTCAACCTGCCCAGGTCAGCATGGATTCATCCTCTGTGTATCATTGAACAAGGGACTTTACTCCCGTTGCATCAGGGTGACAATAACCTTGATGAGCTGATGTGCAGGAAAACTCCAAAGAAACAAACCAGATAATTATGTGTTCTAGAGTGATCAAATAATTAAGACAAATGCACTGAGTGTAGTTGTGAGTTGAAAAGCCGTCACTGTACAGCGACACATTAAAGATGTTCAAGGCAAGATTTGCATACAGTTGAAATCTCTAATAATTCCTATAAAAAGTAAAGAACCTTTCTTGACTTCTACTTTGGTTTAAATTTCAGCATACTAAAACGAGCTATCCAAATACGCTGCAGATGGCAGAGATGAACTTCTGAAAAAAATACATGATCAGGAGTGTTGTTTACTGTTCTTTTTCTTCACAATATGAAGTTTGCATTTGCTGTGGCTTTGACAAAATCTCTGTCACAACTAATTTAGGGTTTTGATATTTTGCAAACATTGATTACAACAAACTAGTGTTTTGCAAATAACTTCCAAGTCAACTGATTGAAGGTCAAGATTAATATGGAAATCTAAGGTCATAAATACTGGTTTTATCCCCTTTTACTAGCACAGATCATTTTCATATCTGTTCTATATTTTTGAACTGGTGGTGGGATTTAGTTTATATAAATTGTACACAATTATTAACCAGTGAGACTGTAAAGAAAGTGTGACACCTTTTATTTTTGTTACTTATATAATACATTGTCAATATTAGATTGAATTCAGGGTTTGTCTATGAGTGGTTGGACAGGGACTCGAGAGTCTCTATCAGTTTTTTTATGTCAAAGCCACTTAGAAAAAGAGCAAACGTTTAGGGAAAAACGATAGCTTAATTGGTTGCACGCTGGACTGTCAAACCACTAGTTATTTAGGTGTCCTTGGACAAGACAGAATGAAGTATCCCTGTATTGTTAGTCATATGGGAACATTAACTGCTATGTTAGTCAGTCATAAAACTTAACTTGCTCTCACAATAAAGCAGCTTTCTGCTGTGTTGCATTCATGCAAGTCCAAAGTCTGTAAAATGGTTTAAATAAAGATGATGGGAGGTCAAGTAGTATAAAGACAAGTTCATACTTATATATTGGCCAGGATTACCGTAGCTTTAGCTTCATCTTTTAAGCAATATAACTCTTTTTTCAGAAATGATGCCAAATAAATTACACCAGTCATACTTGGAGAAAAGAAGCCATTTGTTCCGTCTGAAGCTGAAGTTGCTGTAATACAAAGACCGGGACCCATTTTTAAATTATTCAGCTTACAGCGGGGTACAGGTGTATACTTTAGTAAGGAATATCAGCGAGTGAAAACAAGAAACTCGTATGCCATAAAATATGCAGATGGCAAATCAGGTTTGGTAGAGTGTTTTTCTAGGGATTGAGGTCAGCTGTATGCTGCTTGGAAAGAGAAGAACTAATGACTGTTTTATCACATGACATTGTGCAAAAATACCAGCAGTTATAATTGTGTCAGCATGTAACAAAAGTTTAAGTTCAATACTGTAGAGTAATATGTGTTACTGATTTGAAAGGCACGTGTATTCTTGTAAGTTTTGACGAAAAAATGCATATTTCGATGCCTCCAAAGCTGTTTGAACATATCTCACAGGAAGAGGAAAAAAAGGATACCGAGGAGAATGTACAACTTCCATATAAGAACATTAACAAGAACATTTAGTACACGTTTAAAGGATCCAGTTTGTACTTTTGTCCAGTTGTGATACTGTTCACACAATCTACACATATAATTACTTCACTTGTGTCCAATGGTCAGCTGCGTTTTTTATTTAAGAAATAATCTATTCTTGGCAGTGATGAATCTTGTGATACATGCGAAAGAAGTACCATTTTTATGCATCTCAACAACACTCAGTGAATTATTAAATACAATAAAGCACTGCCTAGGGTAAATTATTTCATTTGTAACATGAATTAAAGCCTTTTAAAACATCTTCAAATGTTTTTGTAGCCATTTTATAGACTTTTGCATAAAATCAAACGGCCGACAAAACAAGCGCTGTCAATGACGGCATCCACGTGCGATTACGTGGGTATTGGTTACATACATATTTAATCATGGAATGTTTTTGTGGGAGCAACGGAACAGTGTAAACAAAATCAGGAGACTACACCTTTTTCGTCGAGCACTCAAGTAATTTATCATATAATAATGTACAGTTTTCAACAATGTTTATGTTAGCAAAATACTCATATATGTCATATAACAGCTGTATAATTTTTTTCATCTATATTCAAATATTAGTGGTTAATAAAATGTATATAATTCTTATACATTATTTCATCTGAAACTTTTCGATATGTCAGTGACAAATTCCTGAAAGTTCAGTGCAAAATTACTTAAATGTTAGTAAAACACTATAGTGAAGCTGAAATTGCAGTCAACTTTCAGTGGTATTTCAATCATATTTCACTGCAAGTTTTGGTCAAAATTTTTGTGAAATCTCACCACGATTTCAGTGAAATTGTAGTGAGATCTCACCAGAATTTCAGTAAAATTATAGTGAGATCACACCAAAATTTCAGTGAAGTTTTGGCGAAATGTTAATGAAATCTCACCAAACTTAAAGTGAAATTTTAGTGAGATCTCGCCAAAAGGTTCAGTGAAATCTCACTAATAGTTTGACCAAATCGTTAATTTCATTGAAATGCCAGTTAAATTTCAGTCACGTTTTCCCTAGGAACCTGGTCAGTTTAGACAGGTAAGGGGCTGATGCAAGGAACCGATGTAGTTCCTTCAGGTCCTGATATGCCCCAGAAGGAATGATACATTTGAAGGGAGTATCTGCCTCCAAGAAAGCAGCAATGGTTCTTACTGTGACCTAATAAAACTGTAGAAGTGTCCAGGGCAACTACCCTGCAGTGGAAGAGCAGCTGTGCTGACAGTGCCATGGACATCGAAAAGGCCTGACTTGAGATTTTGGCAAGGTCTATAGTGTGGCTGGAGGCAGAGATTCTTCCTAAAGGAGTCTGCCAAGAAAAGATCAGAATATGATAATATGGTGATGAGCATCCTATACCTCAGTTCGATCATCTTAATGGGAAGAATAGGCCAGGTCCCCATTGAAATTCCCACTTACGCTTCCCCAGACTCCAAGGGAGGAGGCTTAAGGGCCATACATGGTTGTGTACCCTGTAGCTAGCTGCAGAAACTTGTGGTCTCAGAAGAGAGGGAGGGGGGAACAGGTCACCTCTGACGGTACCTAGCAAACTCCTGACAAAACCTTTGAGACAGCTCCCTAACCATAGCTGAATCGAATAGTAGAAGGAGGTCTAGGTGTGAGGCAGCACCAGAAAGTCTCTCCAAACTGGAGATAATTTTCTTCTCCTCTGAGCCTGAGGGCTTGTAACACTAATTCAGTTGAAGAAAGTGTGTATCGCCTTATTGAATGACCAGATCTCTCTATCCTCCACTGTCTTAGTTGATGAGTGGGAGGAGATAGGGAACAAGAAGGATGCACCGTTTCAGTCTGTTCTTTGGCAAACTCACTAGAGTCCACCAAGAGCAATAGGACATATTCGTCCTACTCTTGCCTCTAGGAGGCAAGATTTTCCTACCCGATGCCCATCTGTTGAGGAGGAGACATGGTTGGTAGGGGTATCCCTGTCCCATAACTCCTCACATGGAGCATATGCGACTAGTAGCAGACATGGCAGAAGGAGAAGAATACTTCTCCACATTTCTTGCGCAGTATCCCATATACTCCTGGAATCTGTGGGACTCAGAGACGGATCTCGTGTGCTCTTTAGATGAGGTGGAAGAATGCCCCATCTTTCTTCCCTTATTTGTTTCACTACTTTCAGTGAGGTCCAATACTTTGTCTCACCACAAACAACAGAACGGACAACTGTCACTACTTTCACAACTAGTGCAAAACAGGCAGGTGAGGCGTGTATCCCAAGGACTTTCAGATGCCCACATTTACCAGGGTTCATACAGATCAGGAGGACTGAAATTCAATGACTTTTCAATTACATTTTAATGACCAGCTTTCAGTTTTCAAGGACTACTCTCCTTAGAAATCCAAACCTGTTTACGAGAAAACAGTATTATAAGGTCATCTAGTCCAAAATATACAAAAGTAATTGACGGATTTTCATTGAACTAAGCAATAAAAGATATTTGTCCTTTTGTTATGTTCTGATAATATCCAAGTGATACCAATCTCCATATGTCACAATTCATCATATCCCTTAACAATGTTTCAGTTCAATCACTTTATTGATAAGATCTAAATAAATTTGAAGTTACATATTTTTCACAAACATTATAAAATTTCCTAACTGCATTCTGGCAATGAATAATAATCAAGATTTAAACAATTAGAAGGCATACAATGTTTGCATGGAAATATACCTGGTACATAGGATGCTTTATACGAACATATGGAATGTAACCAGCCGGAGAGCTTCTCTCCATTTTTCCAATTATGGAAAAATTATGGATTGAAACTTGGAAAACATTCCAAACTCTGCCCTCTCATTTTTTACAGTTAAGCTCTAAAAAACACTGGGGAGAAAAATAAATAATATTATGAGGAAAGATAATTTTACATTCATTTTTAAAGGCAATAATGCAAGTTTTCTTGCTTATAAATACCTTAACCCTTACAAAAGACGGCACATATGCTATTTTATGTTTGAATCTTGATATGCATTCTCAATCTGTATATTTGCAATCATGACACAAGTACAAAATCAACAGTAAAAAGTATCGGTAATGAAAGTTTTGAATTGATATATTTGCACTTGTATAATGTACAATTATATTGTACATTATACAAGTGCAAACACATTCAAATTATTTTGTTATTTATTATATACTGTTTCCCTCTTGAAAATACAGAAAATACAGACATTTATTCGTGTCACATATTGGTCTAGTCACTCTCTCTCTCTCTCTCTTACACTATATGCAGTTTAATAAGACGTAGACATTCAGTGCTTAACGCTTACACTGAGATATGATTTGCACAGCTTTGAGAAGAGTGATAAAAGAGGATTTATACACGTGTGCAATTTCATTGTATCAGCCCTTGTTTTCAATCAAAACTTAAAATCCAAACTGAATGAACAATTTTGCCATTATTTATCGAATAAAGCTTTATAAAGAGTGTCAGTCAAAAAGACCGAGGTTTCCGAAATACAAAACTATCACAAGCTTGAGGGCAATTTTGCTGTCATGATTGTATGCAATATGTTTAACCCATGGTTTTGTGTCGACTTCTTGCTGACATGTTGCTAGGAGAGAGGAGCTGTCACGTGGCCTAACCAGTGGTCTAAACATTCAAAATAACTAAAGGACTTTCTTTCTAAAACTAAAAGCTTTGTCTGTAGCACTGTGTCATAATCTGTGCAACAATAACACTCTATCCCCACTAGAACACACTGAATATATAAATTTATATAGTAATCGTACTATGTCTGCCATTTTGTTTGGTTCGCTGGATTCCGAAATTCAGTAGTTCTTGCATTGGGCTAGTGTTTTAAGGACTCACATTATTAATTATATAGACAAATGGGAACCAGTCTGGAAATGAGTGAACACAACATATATTATATGTGAGTTTGGAGGGCCATGATTGGTCAACAATAAAATGTAACATGTTAATAACAAGAATCTTTTGAGAGCTAATCCTATTTGTAACAAAAAACTAGAGACAATGTTTTATTGATGGAATTTCAGTCCTTTTACAGACTTGATTTTGAAACACTCATTGCTGAAATTAGCACCTGATTATGTAGGTGCGGACTTGAAAACATATGTAGATAAACAAAATCCAGTGGGACATATTGTTTTCTTCGCATAAAAGCTTGCATCAAGGATGGACCTATACTGATATAACTACAGCAACAGGTTTTGGGTCGTTATGCTCGCAATAAATATGTTGCGAATTATATGTCCTTTCGTTTGTTTACAAACAATACATGATTGCCATTTAATATTTTCAAATTTGTTTTGTACATGAACATTTTATTTTTTTTTTGTGTCGGTACATGTATTATATGGCTACTGGACCTCTGATGTCATGTATATATAAGTTGCAAGATTTTGGTAATCACCTGACTAACAATGCAAGTAGTGAGTACCAGGTCAAAAGTCTCATCAGTTAGCGGATTAAACACATAACAAACACAATCCCAGGAAAATAATCCAAGTTCCAAAAAAAATTATTCAGTTTTAAAATTTAGGAAAGTGGACACATTTTTAAGTTTTCTGATAAATAGACATCCAGCCTTTAAATACGAATAATGACTCACAAATGTCAAAATTAAATGTACATGGGAACGAGGCACACATTCATCATTGTCTGGATATGGATGTTGAACATTACGACAGCTATGTTTTTTATATCGGCAATACTTTTTATTTATCTTAGAATCACTTGAAGAAAATTCACAATGAATAAAGGATTTTAGCTTTTTGATATGCAAAATGCCAAAAATATACCGTTTTTATTTGAAAATTGCATTATGGAAGTTATGTTTTTAAATCTCACAGCTTAACGCCAAATAATTGAATATCTTTTGAGTGAAATCCGATCAAAATAATTTTACAGAAGGTATGATTTCAATTTGGAAGTATTAATATGCAGTCCATATATATTGTACGTGTTCTTAATTAGCTACGGTGAAATTGTTGAGTAACCAACAGAAAAATTTTATGGATGTTATAGTCTATTCAGAAACAAAATTAAAATTGAAATGAAACATAAAAACATACATAGTAAATGAATAGGGCTTTTATGAGATTCCAAGATGGCATTACATCGCAAAAACGTCAAACAGATATATAATGTATGCAATTTACCTATTATTTTTTAAAACTGGAGTGTTGTTGTTGCTGATGCGACATTCAGAGAATGCGATATTTGCAACTTTTGATTCATCTGAATATAGAAAAGATAAATCCAGTATACATTTTATTCTATTACAAATATTAATAAATACTATAACGTTCATTTAAAAGTTAATTAATGACAATATATTCTATAACTTTTTTCTGTGCAAACGAAAGCCATCAGCATCGGAGTAAAACCTTCACTGGATCATATTTCTTGGAATATGTAAACAAATGATATACTCGCAATTTATGAGCAAATAGATCATTTTTCTATCGATTTCTTGCAGATATGGATCGATGTAAGGTTGTTTCAGTTTGCTTGGCCTGCTATGAAGCGGCTACCATATGCCACCACCGAGCGGTGGTGGCCAATTCCAACTTTTCTATAGGCAATGGGCTCTGATCCCACACCCCAACATAAATGTCATAATATCAAAAGAGGACTGAGAAGGGTCAAAGGAAACATGGACTATGAAGCGGTATAGCCGGATGGACAACATGTAAAACTAAAGACCTACGAAACCTAAGATTTTATAACATAAGTGTTCCAATAAGCATGGGCAATTTTACACCTTGCAAAAATACGTCAACGAATTTGTGCAAGACTTTTATTTATTTCGAATCTAAATTCTCTAACCTGCATGATAATATTATGTAATCATATTTAAAACCTCTGCTAATGTTATCAAGCACTCTCCGGTGGGATCCAGATATATACCTTCCGCTCTGTTTAGTGTATATTTGTAACTATTTTCTCTCTCTGTCTCTCTCTATCACAATTATATATATATATATATATATATATATATATATATATATATATATATATATATATATATATATATATATTGTAATGTATGATGTTTAACTACAAAAAATATGTCCAAAATTGTATGTTTATTTGAAAATACATATTTAGATTGTATCCATCCTTGTAAGTTGTGACATGTGTCAGGTAGGCCAGTATTTTCATAAGCATTTCGCAATTAGATTGTTCTCACATATGTCAGGTAGACCAGTATTGTTTCCATTATTATTACTCATATTCTGAAGTTACATAGGTCATGTAGGCATGTCTATTTATATAACGAATTTGGTAAACAAATTCATTCCTGTTCTATAATTCTTGTTCAAAATGATCAGTCTGTAAGGAATCAGTTTTAGTTGTGTTGTTCAAATCAGATAAAATTTATTGGAAATTAAAAGGAATTACAGCTAAAAAACCAGATGGAATTAGAACTAAGAAAGATTCAGCTTCAGAGAAAGGAAAGGGACATAGAAATGCAGATGCACAGACAGGAAACAAGAGGCACAGAGAGAGAAAGAGAAAAGGGAAATACAGATATTGCGAGAGAGAGAGAGAGATGAAAAGAGAAGAAAGATAAATGCAATATAGAATAAAAGAATTGGAACTGGCAAGCTCCCCCACCCCACCCCTTTACACACAAGTTCAGGTTTTGATGTTACCAGATATATTACTTTAGTACCCCCTTTTCTGGAAAAATAAAGTAGATAAATACTTTCTTCGCTTTGAACAAATTGTCGTTCCGAGGTAACATAGACAGGAGAAATCCAAGTTTCATTGCTCTCACCAGTATCAGGAATCTTTTGACAAATTAAACGCCATGCTTAAGAATGCACCAGTTCTTTCGGCACCAAATTTCAGCCAATAATTAAATTGTCTGTTGATGCAAGTGATGTAGGGGTTGGTGGAGTATTGATTCAAGAAGATTAAAATGTTGTGAATCTTCCACCGTGCTATTTGTCTAAAAGAAACTAAACAAAAACCAGAAAAAGTTATTCCACAATTGAGAAGGAATGTTTGGCTTTGATATTGGCTTTACAACATTTTCAATTTATGTCAGTCAAGCTCTTTCTCCGATTGTCGTATACAGTGATCACAATCCCCTTATTATCATTAACAAATTGAAAACTAAAAATCAGGGATTGTTGAGCTTGGGTTTAATACAGCAAGAATTCAACAATGACATTAGACACATCATGGAAATAGATACTATGATTGCAGATGCACTATCCTATTTATTGAAGTACCATATTGCTTTATTTTGTGTGCATTTTGTCTAATTCTTTTTTTATGAGGAGAGGTGTTATGTATGATGTTTATATACCTAACTTTTGTCCATATTTGTAAGTTGTATGTAGAAGGTAAGGTCAAGACTATCTCTGAATTCCCTGTGCCTATTTGTAAAAAGCAACTAATGTGAATTTTAGGTATGGTATGGCTTGATGGTATCAGAAGTTTTGTTTAAATTTGTTCATAATTGCCGAACCTTTGACAAATTTATTGAGTAAGAAATCCAAGTTTCATTGCTCTCACCTGTGTCAGGAATCTTTTGTCAAATTAAACGCCATGCTTAAGAATGCACCAGTTCTTTCGGCACCAAATTTCGGCCACTAATTGAAATGTCTGTTGATGCAAGCGATGTAGGGGTTGGTGGAGAATTGATTCAAGAAGATTAAAATGTTGTGAATCATCCAGTGTGCTATTTATCTATAAAAACTAAACTAAAACCAGAAAAGTTACTCCACATTTGAGAAGGAATGTTTTTTGGCTTTACAATATTTGTAAGTGTATGTCAGTCAAGCTCTTTCTCCGATTGTTGTATACAGTGATCACAATCCTCTTATTGTCATTAACAAAATGAAAACTAAGAATCAAGGATTGTTGAGCTGGGGTTTAATACTGCAAGAATACAACAATGACATTAGACACATCATGGGAAAAGATACTGTGATTGCAGATGCACTATCCTATTTATAGAAGTACCATACTGCTTTATTTTGTGTGCATTTTGTCTAATTCTTTTTCTTTATGTGGGGAGGTGTTATGTATGATGTTTATATACCTAACTTTTGTCAATGCTTGTACGTTGTATGGTTATTTGAAAATACATACTTAACTTTTGTCCATGCTTGTAAGTTGTGACATGTGTCAGGTAGGCCAGTATTTTCATAGCCATTTCGCAATTAGACTTTTCTGACATATGTCAGGTAGGCCAGTATTGTTTTCATTAGTATTACTCATATTCTGATGTGACATAGGATATATTGGCGTGTGTGTTTATATACAGATCTTGGCAAAAAATTTTATTTATGTTCTAGAATTCCGGTTCTGAAAGATCAGTCTGTAAGGAATCTATTTTAGTTGTGTTGTTGAAATCAGATATAATTTGAGAAGAATTATTTATTTAAATTATTCATAGGAATTACTAAAGTTCTCATTGCCTTTTGGATGAATACATGATTTGGGGATTTATGTGAATTCATTTAAATACATTCTGAGTTACATCTTTGTGGTACACCAGGACATTATTTTGGACTTGTGATTAAGATATTTAGGATTATTTGTCATTTAACTCACAAAATTGTAAGTATCTTAGAGTTTTCACTTGAATTGCCTAGAAATAAATTGCTTGTTGATATTATTTACATTGCCTGTTTCACTGTCTTTATGTTACATATTTGTAAGAGCTAGAGTCGTAACATAAATTGGGGGCTTGTTTGGGATGTAAATTGCTTTAAATTACAATTTAAATTGACTTATTTTTGAATATTCATTGTCCCTGGTAAAGATTTTTATTTCACCCATTTGAGAATTCTTTAGTGAAACCTGCAAGTATTCTCAGTGTCATCTAAGTTTAAGAGCTTTGTTTCAAGTCCTACACAAGTAGGGTTCGAGTCTATGAAAAAGGACGAGTTCCTTGAGCTTGCCAGACATGATCTTTCTGAAGCGAAAGTGTATTTGGCAAAGCAAGAGAGAAAGGATATTTTAGTTCCATATTTGGTGGGAAACGACATTTTGGATCATAGTGCTTTGGGTTTAATTGATAAGTATTTATCTGGTTTTGATTGGAAATTACAGCTAAAAAAACCAGATGGAATTAGAACTAAGAACGCTTGAGTTTCAGAGAAAGAAAAGGGAAATAGAAATGTAGATGCAGAGACAGGTAAATAAGAGGTAGATAGAGAGAGAGATAGAGAGAGAAAGAGGAAAGTAAAATGCGTCTACAAGATTTCCAGAGGCAATTCCTTTGAGAAATAGTAAACCTAAAACCTCTGTAAAAGCTTTGGTTAAGTTGTTTACACTTGTCGGCCTTCCCAAATCTGTCCAGTCTGATCAAGAGTCAAATGTTATGTCTGGAATTTTCTAACAAGTTATGCATGAATTAGGCATCTAACAGTTTCAATCTTCTGCCTATCACCCTAATAGTTAAGGGGCTTTGGAAAGATTTCATCAGATTTTGAAGAATAGGATTCGGTCAAATTACTTTGATACAGGAAAGGATTGGAATGAGGGTATTCATATACTATTGTTTGCTGTCAGGGAATCAGTTCAAGAATCATTGGGGGATCAGTCCTTTTGAACTGGTTTTTGGACATACTGTCCATGGACGATTGAAATTATTAAATAGAGAAACTTCTTTAAAAGGAAGATCCAAAGATTAATCTTCTTGACTATGTCTATGATTTCAAATATAAATTGTCAAAAGCTTGTGAGGAAACACAGACTAATCTCCACACTTCTCAGTCAAAAATGAAATTAAGGTATGACAGAAATACAAAGGAAAGAAGTTTATAGCCTGGTAATAAAGTTCCGGCTCCCTTGCCAATACCTGATTATTCTCTTTAGGCCAAATCTTATGGTCCTTATACAGTTGAAAAGAAAGTAAATGACTTAAATTATATCATTAACACTCCTCGGAGGCGGAAACAGAGACAACTTTGTCACATACATATATTAATGGAGTATTTTGACAGATATAGCCCAGTTAATTATTCAATAAATTTAGTTGTACCTGTCCCACACAGTGAGGATGTCATCGATGCAATGCAATCTGACCGTAGTGACTCTGGTATAACCAAAGTTCAGAATTCAGAAATATTAAACAATCTGGACCACAAATTGTCACATCTACAACAAAAGGGAAGGAGTGAACTAAAATAGCTATTACACGAGTATGATTATTTGTTTCCTGATGTTCCTACACGAACAAATAAAATGCATCATGACGTTGACATTTTTGATTTTACACCTGTCAAACAACATTCTTGCAGGATGAATCCTCTCAAACAGGAATATTTGAAAAAAGAAATTCAATATTTTGCTGGAGAATGATTTTATAGAACTAAGTAAAAGTAACTGGAGTTCACCATGTATTATTGTGCCTATGCCAGATAATACATTCCGCATGTGTACTGACTATAGAAAAGTCAACAATGTCACAAACAAGGATTCATTTCCGATGCCAGCAATGAATGATTGCATTAATACAGTTGGAAATGTGAAATATGGCACCCAGTTTGACCTTTTAAAAGGTTTCTGGCAAATTCCACTCACGGAAAGAGCAAAATAAATTTCAGCATTTGTAACTCCAGATGGGCTTTATCAATATAAAGTGATGCCTTTGGTATGAAAAGTTCTCCGGCAACATTCCAGTGTCTTATGAACATGATAACATCTGGTCTAGATAACTGTAAAGCGTAGATAGATCACGTCATCATCTACATTGACAGGTGGGCAAATTGCTTGAAAACCATTCGGAAATTCTTCGATCGACTCAGTGATGCAAGTCTGATGATTAGTTTAAGCAAAACTGAGTTTTGCCACGCTTGTGTCACATTTTAGGACCTATTGTGGGACAAGGTCAAATTAAACGTGTTGAAGGTAAGGTCAAGACTATCTCTGAATTCCCTGTGCCTATTTGTAAAAAGCAACTAATGTGAATTTTAGGTATGGTATGGCTTGATGGTATCAGAAGTTTTGTTTAAATTTGTTCATAATTGCCGAACCTTTGACAAATTTATTGAGTAAGAAATCCAAGTTTCATTGCTCTCACCTGTGTCAGGAATCTTTTGTCAAATTAAACGCCATGCTTAAGAATGCACCAGTTCTTTCGGCACCAAATTTCGGCCACTAATTGAAATGTCTGTTGATGCAAGCGATGTAGGGGTTGGTGGAGAATTGATTCAAGAAGATTAAAATGTTGTGAATCATCCAGTGTGCTATTTATCTATAAAAACTAAACTAAAACCAGAAAAGTTACTCCACATTTGAGAAGCAATGTTTTTTGGCTTTACAATATTTTTAAGTGTATGTCAGTCAAGCTCTTTCTCCGATTGTTGTATACAGTGATCACAATCCTCTTATTGTCATTAACAAAATGAAAACTAAGAATCAAGGATTGTTGAGCTAGGGTTTAATACTGCAAGAATACAACAATGACATTAGACACATCATGGGAAAAGATACTGTGATTGCAGATGCACTATCCTATTTATAGAAGTACCATACTGCTTTATTTTGTGTGCATTTTGTCTAATTCTTTTTCTTTATGAGGGGAGGTGTTATGTATGATGTCTATATACCTAACTTTTGTCAATGCTTGTAAGTTGTATGGTTATTTGAAAATAGATACTTAACTTTTGTCCATGCTTGTAAGTTGTGACATGTGTCAGGTAGGCCAGTATTTTCATAGCCATTTCGCAATTAGACTTTTCTGACATATGTCAGGTAGGCCAGTATTGTTTCCATTAGTATTACTCATATTCTGATGTGACATAGGATATATTGGCGTGTGTGTTTATATTCAGATCTTGGCAAAAAATTGTATTTATGTTCTAGAATTCCGGTTCTGAAAGATCAGTCTGTAAGGAATCTATTTTAGTTGTGTTGTTGAAATCAGATATAATTTGAGAAGAATTATTTATTTAAATTATTCATAGGAATTACTAAAGTTCTCATTGCCTTTTGGATGAATACATGATTTGGGGATTTATGTGAATTCATTTAAATACATTCTGAGTTACATCTTTGTGGTACACCAGGACATTATTTTGGACTTGTGATTAAGATATTTAGGATTATTTGTCATTTAACTCACAAAATTGTAAGTATCTTTAGAGTTTTCACTTGAATTGCCTAGAAATAAATTGCTTGTTGATATTATTTACATTGCCTGTTTCACTGTCTTTATGTTACATATTTGTAAGAGCTAGAGTCGTAACATAAATTGGGGGCTTGTTTGGGATGTAAATTGCTTTAAATTACAATTTAAATTGACTTATTTTTGAATATTCATTGTCCCTGGTAAAGATTTTTATTTCGCCCATTTGAGAATTCTTTAGTGAAACCTGCAAGTATTCTCAGTGTCATCTAAGTTTAAGAGCTTTGTTTCAAGTCCTACCCAAGTAGGGTTCGAGTCTATGAAAAAGGACGAGTTCCTTGAGCTTGCCAGACATGATCTTTCTGAAGCGAAAGTGTATTTGGCAAAGCAAGAGAGAAAGGATATTTTAGTTCCATATTTGGTGGGAAACGACATTTTGGATCATAGTGCTTTGGGTTTAATTGATAAGTATTTATCTGGTTTTGATTGGAAATTACAGCTAAAAAAAACAGATGGAATTAGAACTAAGAACGCTTGAGTTTCAGAGAAAGAAAAGGGAAATAGAAATGTAGATGCAGAGACAGGTAAATAAGAGGTAGATAGAGAGAGAGATAGAGAGAGAAAGAGGAAAGTAAAATGCGTCTACAAGATTTCCAGAGGCAATTCCTTTGAGAAATAGTAAACCTAAAACCTCTGTAAAAGCTTTGGTTAAGTTGTTTACACTTGTCGGCCTTCCCAAATCTGTCCAGTCTGATCAAGGGTCAAATGTTATGTCTGGAATTTTCTAACAAGTTATGCATGAATTAGGCATCTAACAGTTTCAATCTTCTGCCTATCACCCTAATAGTTAAGGGGCTTTGGAAAGATTTCATCAGATTTTGAAGAATAGGATTCGGTCAAATTACTTTGATACAGGAAAGGATTGGGATGAGGGTATTCATATACTATTGTTTGCTGTCAGGGAATCAGTTCAAGAATCATTGGGGGATCAGTCCTTTTGAACTGGTTTTTGGACATACTGTCCATGGACGATTGAAATTATTAAATAGAGAAACTTCTTTAAAAGGAAGATCCAAAGATTAATCTTCTTGACTATGTCTATGATTTCAAATATAAATTGTCAAAAGCTTGTGAGGAAACACAGACTAATCTCCACACTTCTCAGTCAAAAATGAAATTAAGGTATGACAGAAATACAAAGGAAAGAAGTTTATAGCCTGGTAATAAAGTTCCGGCTCCCTTGCCAATACCTGATTATTCTCTTTAGGCCAAATCTTATGGTCCTTATACAGTTGAAAAGAAAGTAAATGACTTAAATTATATCATTAACACTCCTCGGAGGCGGAAACAGAGACAACTTTGTCACATACATATATTAATGGAGTATTTTGACAGATATAGCCCAGTTAATTATTCAATAAATTTAGTTGTACCTGTCCCACACAGTGAGGATGTCATCGATGCAATGCAATCTGACCGTAGTGACTCTGGTATAACCAAAGTTCAGAATTCAGAAATATTAAACAATCTGGACCACAAATTGTCACATCTACAACAAAAGGGAAGGAGTGAACTAAAATAGCTATTACACGAGTATGATTATTTGTTTCCTGATGTTCCTACACGAACAAATAAAATGCATCATGACGTTGACATTTTTGATTTTACACCTGTCAAACAGCATTCTTGCAGGATGAATCCTCTCAAACAGGAATATTTGAAAAAAGAAATTCAATATTTTGCTGGAGAATGATTTTATAGAACTAAGTAAAAGTAACTGGAGTTCACCATGTATTATTGTGCCTATGCCAGATAATACATTCCGCATGTGTACTGACTATAGAAAAGTCAACAATGTCACAAACAAGGATTCATTTCCGATGCCAGCAATGAATGATTGCATTAATACAGTTGGAAATGTGAAATATGGCACCCAGTTTGACCTTTTAAAAGGTTTCTGGCAAATTCCACTCACGGAAAGAGCAAAATAAATTTTCAGCATTTAAACTCCAGATGGGCTTTATCAATATAAAGTGATGCCTTTGGTATGAAAAGTTCTCCGGCAACATTCCAGTGTCTTATGAACATGATAACATCTGGTCTAGATAACTGTAAAGCGTAGATAGATCACGTCATCATCTACATTGACAGGTGGGCAAATTGCTTGAAAACCATTCGGAAATTCTTCGATCGACTCAGTGATGCAAGTCTGATGATTAGTTTAAGCAAAACTGAGTTTTGCCACGCTTGTGTCACATTTTAGGACCTATTGTGGGACAAGGTCAAATTAAACGTGTAGAAGGTAAGGTCAAGACTATCTCTGAATTCCCTGTGCCTATTTGTAAAAAGCAACTAATGTGAATTTTAGGTATGGTATGGCTTGATGGTATCAGAAGTTTTGTTTAAATTTGTTCATAATTGCCGAACCTTTGACAAATTTATTGAGTAAGAAATCCAAGTTTCATTGCTCTCACCTGTGTCAGGAATCTTTTGTCAAATTAAACGCCATGCTTAAGAATGCACCAGTTCTTTCGGCACCAAATTTCGGCCACTAATTGAAATGTCTGTTGATGCAAGCGATGTAGGGGTTGGTGGAGAATTGATTCAAGAAGATTAAAATGTTGTGAATCATCCAGTGTGCTATTTATCTATAAAAACTAAACTAAAACCAGAAAAGTTACTCCACATTTGAGAAGCAATGTTTTTTGGCTTTACAATATTTTTAAGTGTATGTCAGTCAAGCTCTTTCTCCGATTGTTGTATACAGTGATCACAATCCTCTTATTGTCATTAACAAAATGAAAACTAAGAATCAAGGATTGTTGAGCTAGGGTTTAATACTGCAAGAATACAACAATGACATTAGACACATCATGGGAAAAGATACTGTGATTGCAGATGCACTATCCTATTTATAGAAGTACCATACTGCTTTATTTTGTGTGCATTTTGTCTAATTCTTTTTCTTTATGAGGGGAGGTGTTATGTATGATGTCTATATACCTAACTTTTGTCAATGCTTGTAAGTTGTATGGTTATTTGAAAATAGATACTTAACTTTTGTCCATGCTTGTAAGTTGTGACATGTGTCAGGTAGGCCAGTATTTTCATAGCCATTTCGCAATTAGACTTTTCTGACATATGTCAGGTAGGCCAGTATTGTTTCCATTAGTATTACTCATATTCTGATGTGACATAGGATATATTGGCGTGTGTGTTTATATTCAGATCTTGGCAAAAAATTGTATTTATGTTCTAGAATTCCGGTTCTGAAAGATCAGTCTGTAAGGAATCTATTTTAGTTGTGTTGTTGAAATCAGATATAATTTGAGAAGAATTATTTATTTAAATTATTCATAGGAATTACTAAAGTTCTCATTGCCTTTTGGATGAATACATGATTTGGGGATTTATGTGAATTCATTTAAATACATTCTGAGTTACATCTTTGTGGTACACCAGGACATTATTTTGGACTTGTGATTAAGATATTTAGGATTATTTGTCATTTAACTCACAAAATTGTAAGTATCTTTAGAGTTTTCACTTGAATTGCCTAGAAATAAATTGCTTGTTGATATTATTTACATTGCCTGTTTCACTGTCTTTATGTTACATATTTGTAAGAGCTAGAGTCGTAACATAAATTGGGGGCTTGTTTGGGATGTAAATTGCTTTAAATTACAATTTAAATTGACTTATTTTTGAATATTCATTGTCCCTGGTAAAGATTTTTATTTCGCCCATTTGAGAATTCTTTAGTGAAACCTGCAAGTATTCTCAGTGTCATCTAAGTTTAAGAGCTTTGTTTCAAGTCCTACCCAAGTAGGGTTCGAGTCTATGAAAAAGGACGAGTTCCTTGAGCTTGCCAGACATGATCTTTCTGAAGCGAAAGTGTATTTGGCAAAGCAAGAGAGAAAGGATATTTTAGTTCCATATTTGGTGGGAAACGACATTTTGGATCATAGTGCTTTGGGTTTAATTGATAAGTATTTATCTGGTTTTGATTGGAAATTACAGCTAAAAAAAACAGATGGAATTAGAACTAAGAACGCTTGAGTTTCAGAGAAAGAAAAGGGAAATAGAAATGTAGATGCAGAGACAGGTAAATAAGAGGTAGATAGAGAGAGAGATAGAGAGAGAAAGAGGAAAGTAAAATGCGTCTACAAGATTTCCAGAGGCAATTCCTTTGAGAAATAGTAAACCTAAAACCTCTGTAAAAGCTTTGGTTAAGTTGTTTACACTTGTCGGCCTTCCCAAATCTGTCCAGTCTGATCAAGGGTCAAATGTTATGTCTGGAATTTTCTAACAAGTTATGCATGAATTAGGCATCTAACAGTTTCAATCTTCTGCCTATCACCCTAATAGTTAAGGGGCTTTGGAAAGATTTCATCAGATTTTGAAGAATAGGATTCGGTCAAATTACTTTGATACAGGAAAGGATTGGGATGAGGGTATTCATATACTATTGTTTGCTGTCAGGGAATCAGTTCAAGAATCATTGGGGGATCAGTCCTTTTGAACTGGTTTTTGGACATACTGTCCATGGACGATTGAAATTATTAAATAGAGAAACTTCTTTAAAAGGAAGATCTAAAGATTAATCTTCTTGACTATGTCTATGATTTCAAATATAAATTGTCAAAAGCTTGTGAGGAAACACAGACTAATCTCCACACTTCTCAGTCAAAAATGAAATTAAGGTATGACAGAAATACAAAGGAAAGAAGTTTATAGCCTGGTAATAAAGTTCCGGCTCCCTTGCCAATACCTGATTATTCTCTTTAGGCCAAATCTTATGGTCCTTATACAGTTGAAAAGAAAGTAAATGACTTAAATTATATCATTAACACTCCTCGGAGGCGGAAACAGAGACAACTTTGTCACATACATATATTAATGGAGTATTTTGACAGATATAGCCCAGTTGATTATTCAATAAATTTAGTTGTACCTGTCCCACACAGTGAGGATGTCATCGATGCAATGCAATCTGACCGTAGTGACTCTGGTATAACCAAAGTTCAGAATTCAGAAATATTAAACAATCTGGACCACAAATTGTCACATCTACAACAAAAGGGAAGGAGTGAACTAAAATAGCTATTACACGAGTATGATTATTTGTTTCCTGATGTTCCTACACGAACAAATAAAATGCATCATGACGTTGACATTTTTGATTTTACACCTGTCAAACAGCATTCTTGCAGGATGAATCCTCTCAAACAGGAATATTTGAAAAAAGAAATTCAATATTTTGCTGGAGAATGATTTTATAGAACTAAGTAAAAGTAACTGGAGTTCACCATGTATTATTGTGCCTATGCCAGATAATACATTCCGCATGTGTACTGACTATAGAAAAGTCAACAATGTCACAAACAAGGATTCATTTCCGATGCCAGCAATGAATGATTGCATTAATACAGTTGGAAATGTGAAATATGGCACCCAGTTTTGACCTTTTAAAAGGTTTCTGGCAAATTCCACTCACGGAAAGAGCAAAATAAATTTCAGCATTTGTAACTCCAGATGGGCTTTATCAATATAAAGTGATGCCTTTGGTATGAAAAGTTCTCCGGCAACATTCCAGTGTCTTATGAACATGATAACATCTGGTCTAGATAACTGTAAAGCGTAGATAGATCACGTCATCATCTACATTGACAGGTGGGCAAATTGCTTGAAAACCATTCGGAAATTCTTTCGATCGACTCAGTGATGCAAGTCTGATGATTAGTTTAAGCAAAACTGAGTTTTGCCACGCTTGTGTCACATTTTAGGACCTATTGTGGGACAAGGTCAAATTAAACGTGTAGAAGGTAAGGTCAAGACTATCTCTGAATTCCCTGTGCCTATTTGTAAAAAGCAACTAATGTGAATTTTAGGTATGGTATGGCTTGATGGTATCAGAAGTTTTGTTTAAATTTGTTCATAATTGCCGAACCTTTGACAAATTTATTGAGTAAGAAATCCAAGTTTCATTGCTCTCACCTGTGTCAGGAATCTTTTGTCAAATTAAACGCCATGCTTAAGAATGCACCAGTTCTTTCGGCACCAAATTTCGGCCACTAATTGAAATGTCCTGTTGATGCAAGCGATGTAGGGGTTGGTGGAGAATTGATTCAAGAAGATTAAAATGTTGTGAATCATCCAGTGTGCTATTTATCTATAAAAACTAAACTAAAACCAGAAAAGTTACTCCACATTTGAGAAGGAATGTTTTTTGGCTTTACAATATTTTTAAGTGTATGTCAGTCAAGCTCTTTCTCCGATTGTTGTATACAGTGATCACAATCCTCTTATTGTCATTAACAAAATGAAAACTAAGAATCAAGGATTGTTGAGCTGGGGTTTAATACTGCAAGAATACAACAATGACATTAGACACATCATGGGAAAAGATACTGTGATTGCAGATGCACTATCCTATTTATAGAAGTACCATACTGCTTTATTTTGTGTGCATTTTGTCTAATTCTTTTTCTTTATGAGGGGAGGTGTTATGTATGATGTTTATATACCTAACTTTTGTCAATGCTTGTAAGTTGTATGGTTATTTGAAAATACATACTTAACTTTTGTCCATGCTTGTAAGTTGTGACATGTGTCAGGTAGGCCAGTATTTTCATAGCCATTTCGCAATTAGACTTTTCTGACATATGTCAGGTAGGCCAGTATTGTTTCCATTAGTATTACTCATATTCTGATGTGACATAGGATATATTGGCGTGTGTGTTTATATACAGATCTTGGCAACAAATTTTATTTATGTTCTAGAATTCCGGTTCTGAAAGATCAGTCTGTAAGGAATCTATTTTAGTTGTGTTGTTGAAATCAGATATAATTTGAGAAGAATTATTTATTTAAATTATTCATAGGAATTACTAAAGTTCTCATTGCCTTTTGGATGAATACATGATTTGGGGATTTATGTGAATTCATTTAAATACATTCTGAGTTACATCTTTGTGGTACACCAGGACATTATTTTGGACTTGTGATTAAGATATTTAGGATTATTTGTCATTTAACTCACAAAATTGTAAGTATCTTTAGAGTTTTCACTTGAATTGCCTAGAAATAAATTGCTTGTTGATATTATTTACATTGCCTGTTTCACTGTCTTTATGTTACATATTTGTAAGAGCTAGAGTCGTAACATAAATTGGGGGCTTGTTTGGGATGTAAATTGCTTTAAATTACAATTTAAATTGACTTATTTTTGAATATTCATTGTCCCTGGTAAAGATTTTTATTTCGCCCATTTGAGAATTCTTTAGTGAAACCTGCAAGTATTCTCAGTGTCATCTAAGTTTAAGAGCTTTGTTTCAAGTCCTACCCAAGTAGGGTTCGAGTCTATGAAAAAGGACGAGTTCCTTGAGCTTGCCAGACATGATCTTTCTGAAGCGAAAGTGTATTTGGCAAAGCAAGAGAGAAAGGATATTTTAGTTCCATATTTGGTGGGAAACGACATTTTGGATCATAGTGCTTTGGGTTTAATTGATAAGTATTTATCTGGTTTTGATTGGAAATTACAGCTAAAAAAAACAGATGGAATTAGAACTAAGAACGCTTGAGTTTCAGAGAAAGAAAAGGGAAATAGAAATGTAGATGCAGAGACAGGTAAATAAGAGGTAGATAGAGAGAGAGATAGAGAGAGAAAGAGGAAAGTAAAATGCGTCTACAAGATTTCTAGAGGCAATTCCTTTGAGAAATAGTAAACCTAAAACCTCTGTAAAAGCTTTGGTTAAGTTGTTTACACTTGTCGGCCTTCCCAAATCTGTCCAGTCTGATCAAGGGTCAAATGTTATGTCTGGAATTTTCTAACAAGTTATGCATGAATTAGGCATCTAACAGTTTCAATCTTCTGCCTATCACCCTAATAGTTAAGGGGCTTTGGAAAGATTTCATCAGATTTTGAAGAATAGGATTCGGTCAAATTACTTTGATACAGGAAAGGATTGGGATGAGGGTATTCATATACTATTGTTTGCTGTCAGGGAATCAGTTCAAGAATCATTGGGGGATCAGTCCTTTTGAACTGGTTTTTGGACATACTGTCCATGGACGATTGAAATTATTAAATAGAGAAACTTCTTTAAAAGGAAGATCTAAAGATTAATCTTCTTGACTATGTCTATGATTTCAAATATAAATTGTCAAAAGCTTGTGAGGAAACACAGACTAATCTCCACACTTCTCAGTCAAAAATGAAATTAAGGTATGACAGAAATACAAAGGAAAGAAGTTTATAGCCTGGTAATAAAGTTCCGGCTCCCTTGCCAATACCTGATTATTCTCTTTAGGCCAAATCTTATGGTCCTTATACAGTTGAAAAGAAAGTAAATGACTTAAATTATATCATTAACACTCCTCGGAGGCGGAAACAGAGACAACTTTGTCACATACATATATTAATGGAGTATTTTGACAGATATAGCCCAGTTAATTATTCAATAAATTTAGTTGTACCTGTCCCACACAGTGAGGATGTCATCGATGCAATGCAATCTGACCGTAGTGACTCTGGTATAACCAAAGTTCAGAATTCAGAAATATTAAACAATCTGGACCACAAATTGTCACATCTACAACAAAAGGGAAGGAGTGAACTAAAATAGCTATTACACGAGTATGATTATTTGTTTCCTGATGTTCCTACACGAACAAATAAAATGCATCATGACGTTGACATTTTTGATTTTACACCTGTCAAACAGCATTCTTGCAGGATGAATCCTCTCAAACAGGAATATTTGAAAAAAGAAATTCAATATTTTGCTGGAGAATGATTTTATAGAACTAAGTAAAAGTAACTGGAGTTCACCATGTATTATTGTGCCTATGCCAGATAATACATTCCGCATGTGTACTGACTATAGAAAAGTCAACAATGTCACAAACAAGGATTCATTTCCGATGCCAGCAATGAATGATTGCATTAATACAGTTGGAAATGTGAAATATGGCACCCAGTTTGACCTTTTAAAAGGTTTCTGGCAAATTCCACTCACGGAAAGAGCAAAATAAATTTCAGCATTTGTAACTCCAGATGGGCTTTATCAATATAAAGTGATGCCTTTGGTATGAAAAGTTCTCCGGCAACATTCCAGTGTCTTATGAACATGATAACATCTGGTCTAGATAACTGTAAAGCGTAGATAGATCACGTCATCATCTACATTGACAGGTGGGCAAATTGCTTGAAAACCATTCGGAAATTCTTCGATCGACTCAGTGATGCAAGTCTGATGATTAGTTTAAGCAAAACTGAGTTTTGCCACGCTTGTGTCACATTTTAGGACCTATTGTGGGACAAGGTCAAATTAAACGTGTTGAAGGTAAGGTCAAGACTATCTCTGAATTCCCTGTGCCTATTTGTAAAAAGCAACTAATGTGAATTTTAGGTATGGTATGGCTTGATGGTATCAGAAGTTTTGTTTAAATTTGTTCATAATTGCCGAACCTTTGACAAATTTATTGAGTAAGAAATCCAAGTTTCATTGCTCTCACCTGTGTCAGGAATCTTTTGTCAAATTAAACGCCATGCTTAAGAATGCACCAGTTCTTTCGGCACCAAATTTCGGCCACTAATTGAAATGTCTGTTGATGCAAGCGATGTAGGGGTTGGTGGAGAATTGATTCAAGAAGATTAAAATGTTGTGAATCATCCAGTGTGCTATTTATCTATAAAAACTAAACTAAAACCAGAAAAGTTACTCCACATTTGAGAAGCAATGTTTTTTGGCTTTACAATATTTTTAAGTGTATGTCAGTCAAGCTCTTTCTCCGATTGTTGTATACAGTGATCACAATCCTCTTATTGTCATTAACAAAATGAAAACTAAGAATCAAGGATTGTTGAGCTGGGGTTTAATACTGCTAGAATACAACAATGACATTAGACACATCATGGGAAAAGATACTGTGATTGCAGATGCACTATCCTATTTATAGAAGTACCATACTGCTTAATTTTGTGTGCATTTTGTCTAATTCTTTTTCTTTATGAGGGGAGGTGTTATGTATGATGTTTATATACCTAACTTTTGTCAATGCTTGTAAGTTGTATGGTTATTTGAAAATACATACTTAACTTTTGTCCATGCTTGTAAGTTGTGACATGTGTCAGGTAGGCCAGTATTTTCATAGCCATTTCGCAATTAGACTTTTCTGACATATGTCAGGTAGGCCAGTATTGTTTCCATTAGTATTACTCATATTCTGATGTGACATAGGATATATTGGCGTGTGTGTTTATATTCAGATCTTGGCAAACAGATTAATTCCTGTCTAGAATTCCGGGTCTAAAATATCAGTGTGAAAGGAATCTATTTTAGTTGTGTTGTTGAAATCAGATATAATTTGAGAGGAATTATTTATTTAAATTATTCATAGGAATTACTAAAGTGCTCATTGCCTTTTGGATGAATACATGACTTTGTGATTTATGTCAACTTATTTAAATACATTCTGAATTACATCTATGTGGTACATCAGGACATTCAAGGATATTGGAATTAATTCGGAACATTGTATTACTTTGGACTTGTGATTAAGACATTTAGGATTATTTGGAATTTAACTCACAAATTGTAAGTATCTTTTGCATTTTCACTTTAATTGCCTAGAAATAAATTGCTTGTTGATATTATTTACATTGTTGGTTTTACTTTCTTTCTGTTTCATATTCGTAAGAGCTAGAGTCGTAACATAAATTGGGGGCTCGTTTGGGCTGTGAATTGCTTGAAATTACAATTTAAATTGACTCTGTTTTGGAATTTTCATTGTCGCTGGTAAATATTTGTATTTCACCCATTTGAGAAATCTTTAGTGAAACCACCAAGTCTTCACAATGTCATCTAAGTTTGAGAACTTTGTTTCAAGCACTGTTGTAAGTGTCTTTGAATTTTCACTTTGATTGTCTGGAAATAAATTGATTATTGATTATCGCTACACTGTTGGTTTCGCTTTCTTTATGTTGCATATCATATTTTTAAGACCTAGAGTCATAACAATATATATATATATATATATATATATATATATATATATATATATATTTATATATATATATATATATATTTATATATATATATACATATATATATATATGAACATTCAAGAGGACACCCCCCCCCCAGTGCCTGATTTACAAGCAAATATGTCACTCAGTATGATAGACAGCATGTTTAATTTTCAGTATATGTTTTACAGTGTGTATACAAATTGGTTGCATTGTCTGACTGTGATTAGAGAAATATTCTCAGGTATATTCAGTAGTTCATTACACTGCCTGATCTTCCTGGTCCACCAAATTGTCACATGACAATGTTTCTTAAAATCAGCTGACCTATATAATGGAGAGATGCTTGGTGCAGAATTTCAGTGAACGAGGCTAGAAGGAAAATGGAGAACTAGCTAGTATGGTTCCCTGCTTTGAATGCTCCTGCACTGCATTTCGCAATGTGAAGTCTTCACATAGTGTACAACACAGGGAGGATTAAAAGCAGGGAACAAGACTAAGAACTAGCATCCCCCATTTTAGGTCTCACTGGACAGTATGTTTCCTTTTTTAGGTAAATTTTCATCTGATTAAAACAGATTGCAGAAAAATGAGAGTAATTCTACATTAAAGATACGAATAAAAACTAACCACAGGAATGCTTGTACAATTGTAATTAAGGTATTCAGGTTAATTCCTTGTTCAACTGATATCTTTAACATTGAGCCAACTCTACCCAGAACTCATCATTTGTACGTTCATTTAGTATAAGCAAACCCCTCTTTAATATGTTCATTTCTGACTGTAAAGTGCTATTTTCAATATTTTCCTGTGATGAAGCGACTCAAACAATCAGTATGGGCCTTATGCGTAATTAAAGTTCACTGGTATCAAAACAAATTGGCATGCTTCTCATCACCCCTTAACCATCTCGATGATTTTGAGATATTTACCTCTGTAGCAGAATTACATAAATACATAAACCAAGTTGACTGTTCATTTGCAGCCCAAGTTACACATTTTATCTCCAGTGCTAGTCTGACTGTGACAGGTAGTCACCAAACAATCCTACCCATTTTCAAATCTTACTAAAAGTAAATGTAAACTAAATTACAGGTTTATTTTCTGTGAATGTATAAACACAAGGCTCATGCTTATTAGGTTCATGCCCTCTACCTTATGGATGTCAAAATTCGAAAGAATCCAGTGAGACCTTAGTCAAAGTTACTGAATCTCAACTTTGTTTCGCTGAAACAGGCCTGATAATGTGAATCGGTCTCAAGTGTGAGGATACATTATACTTCAAGCATATCACTTGCAACTTCGAGTCAATCCTACAGATCACAACAGGTATGTATGTAACCTAGTACCCTGGCCTCCCATGATACCTAATACACGAGTGCGGAGCATCATGGGAGATCAGGGTACCAGGCTAGTATTCATGGCCTCAGACCACAATTCATTTTACTATATAGTCTATACATTTGTTTGTGAGTACTGAACTTTCCACTGTGTCCAAATCCTAATAAATCATATGTTGACATAAAGTATCGTCAAAGGTGAACTCCTGGTGAAGTTCTTGTCATAGGTTAACTTTCATTCTTTTGAGATGCTGAACTATAAACAAAGCAACATTCAATGGGTTACAGTTTCACTTCTGGATCAATGCCTAATTACTCATTGTGCACTGTCGCCAAAATACACACAGACAACCACAATATTATGCTCATATTCTAAAGAATAAGCAATGTCCTTTAAATCAATACCAAGAAAGCCTAAATCTAATGCATGCATCACGACAAAAATGTTTTGAAAAAAACTCATATAAAATAGACTGGGACTACATTCGTGGGTACTGAACCGGAAGTAATAATTGTGACCCCGAGTCATGTCAGGTCAACATATGTACGGCCAAGTTTAATACAACTTTTATATTTGTATGTCACACCTATTTCAAGCTTACTCAAGAAGTCCTTTTGATTTTTCATAGCAAACAAGGTGTGTGAAAGCTGTCAGAAAGTGTTTAGAGTTGGAATTCCACAGGGTGCAAGTTTTGGGCCAAGTGCTTTTCAGACACCAAAACTAAATTTGATATATCTTCCTTAATTATAGGAATGCTGTTAAAACTGAATGGTAATACAAGAAAATGTCTCTCTAACAATATGTTTGAAATATAAAAACACTGATAAATTAAATTTTAGTATAGTTTTAAATAACCATTTCAGTTTAGAAAACTCAATTTTAATGTAAAATTAAATTTTCATACAATTGAAAAAATGAAACTGACAAATGTTAAACAGCAAAGATCACTAATGAATGGTATTTAAAACAAGTGGTAACTTGTGTCTGTACAGCTTATAACATTTTGTCCAGGGGTGAAGCTATATAGCTCACAGTGATTATTGCAGCAAATTGCAATATGCCTGTTCAAATGTATATTGGTGTACACACTAAAGGAACAATGGCAAGTGCTATGTTCTACATTTATTGTGTCAGGTACTCAGCCAGTTGTTAGCATAAATAATAGCACACTCAAATTTCCCATTTTGATGGGACCAGTACCGTCTTTTATAGCAAAAATGCATTGCATTTCAATGTAAATAACCACAAAAGGCGACAATGTAATAGGAAAATACAGCTCCATAGAGGCTCTACCTTACCAAACAGTGGTGCTATTCTCTCTCATGAAGATCTAGGCCATGTCTTTGAAGTACTATATATCAGTGTGATAGTATGAACTAATCCTGGCAACTTATGCCAGGTACATTGGACATTTCTGCCTTGTTCCAAATACCAGGTTAGATCTGAAAAGATACAACTCGTTTTACTTAATCTTATAGATCAATAAGATGTAGGTAAATGAAGTGAAGTGTGCTAGATATGGAGATTCCACAATGACATTAAGGGTGCAAGCACATAAAAAAAACATTAAACTTGACAGAATGACAATCAGAAATCTGAAGCAACGAGCATGTATTAAAGTGTCTATTCATCCCAAAAATATATGAGGTTTCTAGAAGTATGTTTATAAATTATGTTTAGCCATTACAGTCTAAATAACTAATAAGGTATATTAGCTCAGGTATGTTGCTGGCTTTAAAAAACTTTGTCGCCAAAAAAATCGCAACCTCAATATTTTGTCGCCAATTTTCAAAAAATGTCGCCAAGCAAGGAGTCAGTATTTTTCCATATCTATTAATGTAGTAGGCAATGCAAATGGAAAAAGATGGGGTATTTATTAATTTATTGACAACAAACAATACAATATCATAATATTGCAGAATAAATCATTACATGACTGTTTCTATTGCTTATTTATAATGATTTGCACGATTAAAATGTTGTTTCATAAAAATAATAAAATCCAATATCACATGAGTATGCGTCATGATTTTACGGCTCCCCACTTGCTGAATGCAGTCTGAGATGCCGAGTTTATTCCTGATGTCAGTTTTGATGATATCTATCTTACTGAACCCACTTTAACAGTCGATGATAATGTCATTTTTACTTATACTAATAGCAGCAATTTTAGCTAATTCCGATGTCTTTGCATGATGCATGTGCAAAGGTATGACTGTTGTCACTTTAAATAAATGCATTATCAAATATCAAGTATCTCCTTTCCCAACATCTGCAGTCTCTCTCTCCTTCTCTCTCTCTCTCTCTCTCTCTCTCTCTCTCTCTCTCTCTCTCTCTCTCTCTCTCTCTCTCTCTCCTCTCCGGTTGTCTGGTTTATGATGCATACCTTGTTAATTTGATACTTGTTCAGTGCCAAGTAGTCCTACGCGTCTTACATATACGTGTTTGACCTTAATCCCTTAGCACCCTCTTTGTTTTCTCACGTTACAACCCTTTGATCGAGCCGCGTATTGATACTTGTTCAGTGACTAGTAACACAGGGTGGTTATTTAAACTCCCTGTGATCTTTCCGCACAATTGACACCTGTTCATTTGCATCCTTTAATGGATTTCACAGAGTGTATGATGGAAGTATCACTTATAGAGACCAACCTCAATCTCCACGTAAGCACCCGCATATGACAGTAAAGACGAGGAATTGGAGTCGGACGATATTTACGATGACAAGACGATGATCGAGGATTTCAGCACTATAATTAGTCCCTCAGACGATGCGGATGAATTATTGGACTTTATATCAGATGACATTAAACAGTGACCTTTATGGGATATTGTGAATCACAAAAGTGTGGACTTTACTTTCATTGTTTATTTGTGAGACGTGTGGAATTTACATATTACGGGATATTGTGAATCAGATCATTCTGGGCTGCTATTTGTATGCTGGTATGTAACCTATGATAGAATTCATGGATTTGTCATAAAAAACGAATTTAAAATGCCAATCATTATATATTTCTATGGACTTTTATGACACGATGAAGAACAAAATGTAAGTTATCAATTTATTTGTGACATATTCCAGTCGATAATATACCTAATTGTGTTCTATACTGGTTTTATCTTTATTATTCCTATATATCGATTTATGCATCCAGTCTCCTCTAATATATACGGGTAGTCAACAAGAAAACATTTTTCATTTGCTTAGTATTTATACAGAACGATTGGAAAGGTAATCACTTTTCTTTGAAGTTTCAGCAAAGCTATTTTTTCTGGTACATTTTTCCAAAAAAAAAAGGATTATCCGTCGTTTGGTCGATTGTAGCTAGTCCGGTAGCATGACTTTTTGAGTGTATCACAGCATATAGTACTCAGGCCAGATGTCAGCATAAGCGGATTATAATATAACAATGCACTGGTAAGATGGTTTTGTCAATATGAACAAATGATTTGTTTATATAAAAATATATAGATTCCACTGCATTTTATAACCATGTTTGCGGCTTCCTTTCGTGGTGCCTTTGAATTCCTCCACTCCAAGTTTTAATAGCCAAAATGTTGTCGCCAAAAAAATAGCCAGATGGTATATTTTATCGCCAATTAGGAAAACAATCGCAATTTGAGACATTGGCGAAGCCCAGCGCGATCCCTGTAGCTATCATACGTTAAAGGCAATGTGGAGCAGGTGAGGTTTGATCATTGGTGCAACAATTAGAACATACCAGTTAAGTACCAATGTATTAAATTAAGAGATATTACCATAAGTAAGCTAATTCATTATGTAAATAACATTTTTGGTTATTTCAAGTGCATATAGCCAATTATGTGCCTCACAGATCAACTATAGGTACCAGTAGATCATACATCATCAACTAAATGTGAAATTCTGATCTCCAAAACAAGGATGGAAATTTGCATTTGCGGAACATGTACCATATACTTATTAAGATCAACTGTGCACATTTAATTCAAATGATCTGTTCGAACATTCTAATGTATTTGTAAGTGTGTCGGTTAACAAGTATTAAGTAGAATGGTTCATTGGAATTTGATATCAGCTGATGCTATAATACCGCATTCTGTCAAGATACTAAATTAAAATATATTACCATATATAAGTAAATTCATGATGAAAAAAACATTTTGGGATGTTTTAAGTGCATACAGTCAAATATGTGCAGAACAAATTAACTATAGGTACAATGAGATCATATATAATGTATTGAATGTGAAATTCTGATCCCAAACATTCTAAAATCTATGGACATTTGTCATGTGAGATGCCTAGTTAAGATCAGTTATACAAAGTTAATTCAAATGATCTGTTTGAGCATTTCTGGTGTAATGTTTGAAGTGTCAGTGAACAATTATTATTATTAGTGCTTAATAATGCATCAAGTAAAATGGCTCATTGCGATGGGATATCAGCTTATGCTACAATGCCACACTTTCTCAGTCAATGTCTTAACGAAAATGAACAATAAAAAGGAATGTATTTTGTGTTAGACATACTTCATTCTGGCTGTTTTCTTACATCCAAAGTAGATAGACTTGGGGAAAAATACATTTTACCCCTTTCGTCTGTTTTTTTTTTAAAAAACATTTTTCATTCTCTGACAGTTTAAAATGGTTTAGCAGACAATCTGAGAAAGCTCTACTATATAGTTTATGGAATGTGTGGCATGTAATTAATAAAGAAATGATAAAGTCTATATTCTACTTACATCACATTTTTATGATTCAGATAATGCTTTTACTGTAGTTTCGTAGCCTTTATTTTATTTTACTGATTATAGTAGATGGTATTGTGCACGTTTTATACAGCATAAATGTACCGACTTTTAGTTTTACCTGCGCGAGGATCCGCGTCGCAACCATGCACCTTATGACGTGCATTAGGCTGTGTTTGTACTACAAATATCATTTGTTTAACATTGCACTCGCCGTTACCAGCTTTATTTTTCGAAATAAAAAAAAGTTTGCCCAGACGAAACAAGGTTTAGTTTGAAATTGTGTAAGGTATAAAGAAAATAAATAATCCTCATCTAGATAATAACTGGCCCAGTTAAATACTTTCGAAGACTGAAGGTGGTGTACGATTCAGAATGGAACGGGCCCATACTTTACCAGACTGCATGGGGAAATGATCATTTAGAAAATTGTATTGTGATTTGCCAGGTAACAGAGGCGCTCACAGAGTGGAGATGATGCAAAGTGTGTGTTGAGTGCTATGATCTAAGATTACCATTTGCAAATTTGAGGGTGAACCTTTTTGTATCTGAGTAGCCGAAGTTGTCCGAATGTTAACGCTACAAATCAAAACGAGTTTGACCCTGGGATAATCGGCGCCAGCAGTTACGTTTTTCTTAGGAGCAATTTGGCTGAGGCAAGAAGCAATACAATTGTTCCAATTGTAAAGAAAAACTGGACGTGTTTTGTACGAGGAGACATTGTAAGTTTGAATACCAATTTTTTTACGTTTAATAGACAAAAATTGTGGTACATATATCAGACCCCGTACTTCCTGTTTTAGTTGACATGAAACCCATGAATAGTTTATTATCGCATATCGACCGTATGTGTAATTTATGTTGCCGAGGATAAAGCCTACTGTATGGTGTAAATGTCCATTTAGCTCGGAATCTACATGGACTAAGTAGCCTATTTGTTATTGTATTACAATAGGCGGGGGAAGCTCGGGTTGGGGGAGGAGGGCAACCTGTGAAAATACGTAAAATTAAAGTTACAGTAATCTTTATTTAAAGCCGGTGCATAAAGTACAAGCTCTAACAGCTTTTTTTTTGTTTACTACTACTGACAGACCATTTAAAACATTCATTTAAATAACATTCTGAATTATTTATAGACAAGGCAGCTAAGGTCAAGTCTACAATGTATACAGCCAATACAGTAGTACATAAGTTGTGACATATTTCGCAATTCCAATTTTATCAATGCAATCGTCCATTCTTGGCATTGGAAATAAATCTGTTTTGGTGACACTGCTGACTTTTCTATAGTCAGTACATATGTGGAATGTATTATCTTTATCTGGCTTAGGCACAATAATACATGGTGAACTCCACATACTTTTATTTGGTTCAATAAAATCATTCTCCAGTAAATATTGATTTTTTCCCCCGCAAATATTTCTGTTTGAGAGGATTAATCCTGTAAGGATGCTGTTTCAAAGGTGTATAATTTACAATGTCAACGTCATGATAAATTGTATTTCTTCGTGTAGTAACACCAGAAAACAAGTGCTCATACTCGTGTAATAGCTGTTTTAGCTCATTTCATCCCTATTGTTGTAGATGTGAAAGTTTCTGGTCCAGATTGTTCAATATTTCTGAATTCCGAAGATTGGTTAAACCAGAATAACTAGTTAGATTGTATTCCACTATTGACATCCTCAGTGTGTGGTACAACTAAATTAATTGAATAATTAACTGGGCTATCTCTGTCAAAATATTTCGTTAACATATTTATGTGACAAAATTGTTTCTGTTTTCGCCTCTCTGGAGGGTTAACGATATAATATAAGTAATTTACTTTCATTTCAACTGTATAAGGACCATAACATTTAACCCGAAGAAGATTTTGAAGCATGGGCAAGAGAGCCAGAACTTTCTCAACAAGCTTAAAACTACTTTCCTGTGTATTTCTGTCATACCTTTCATTTTTGACTGAGTAGAGTGGAGATTAGTTCTTGCTACCTCACACGCCTTTGACAACTTATATTTGAAATCAGAGACATAGTCAAGAAGATTAATCTTTGAATCTTCATTTAAAAGAATTTTATCTTTCAATAATTTCAATGATCCAGGGAGAAGTATGTCAAGAAAACAGTTACAAGATACTAAGACCGAATGGCTCTTGAACTGATTCCCTAACAGCAAGCAACAACAAATTAACACCCTCATCCCAATTTTTTCCTGTGTAAAAACAATATGACCGAATCACATTCTTCAAAGCCTGATGAAATCTAAACCAAAGTACTTTGACTTTCAGGGTGACTGGCAGAATATTTACACAGTTGGATGCCTAATTAATGCATAACTTGTTAGAACATTCCAGACATACAATTTGACCTTGATCCGACTGGACATATTTGGGAAGGCCAACAAGTGTAAACAGTTCACCAAAGCTTTCACAATGGTTTTAGTTTTAATATTTCTCAGAGGAATTGCTTGTTGAAATCTTGTTGACGCACACAGTATGATCAACAAGTATTGGTTGCCTGACTTGGTCTTATATAAGGGACCGACACAGTTTAGCATTATTCTACTAAATGGTTCGTCAATTGCAGGAATAGGTCGCAGATGAGCCTTAAGTATCTTCTGATTGTGTTTTCCTACCATTTGACAAGTGTGATAAAATCAGCAGTATTTAGAAATATCACTTTTCAGTTTCAGCTAATAACAATGGTTCAAGATCTTGTGGTCAGTATTATTGACTACTAAATGACAAACCAGGGAAGTTTCATCGGCTATACTAAGAATGTCCTGTCGATATGGCTTAGGAACGACGATTTGATAGCTCACTGACCACTCGTTAACCCGCGGGTACCTCGGGTTGTCTCTTTTTTCTCATAAGGACCTCATTTGTTTACAAAGTAACAATCTGAAACTTTTCTGGCTTCAGGTTCACTAATAGCCCTCTGAAACAAAAAGGAGATCTCATGATATTGTTCCTGTAAGACAACAAGTGATTGTCTTTTTTCACCCTGATTAGAATAAAGAGAATGAGCTGTAAAAAAGGATCATTGTGAATAATACCTTTTGATTGATCAATATCAGGAAAGAAAGTGACATCATCAAAAGACCGACCAATACATGTGTCGGCTAAAGGAATACTTTCCTGACTAACATAATTTTCAAGAGCTCTTTGTTCTGGCAACTGCACAAGCAGGATCCACATCAGGGATTTCAATCACAATAGGATCAACCTTTTGATCCAAACAAGGCTTGTCAGTTATAAGTGGATTAACCACGACCTTATCTCCAGCTAGGTCATTGCCTAGTAGCATAATGGATACCTTCTATAGGTAAAGAAGTCACTGCCCCATTTGTGTTTAATCATTAAAAGCTCCTGATGAAAACAACAAATGCAAATATCACAGTTTATGCACTGCATATTAATTTTAGAGAAACTTAACAAGGCCGGTAATCACACCAGGTCATAGTGTCGACTTCAAGAATCTTCTGAAGTCCCCCAATGGGAGGATGAATTGTTATCATACGGACGAGGGTTATTTCCATCCTGGAAAGGAAAACTACGCAATAGCAACATATAAGTATTACATCATTAAAAATTAGTCTTATCCCACCCATAAACAATACATTTTAGACATGGGTATTAGTCTTCATTGTGTTTTTAATGCAGAATGATGATGATTTCATATACAGTGGAAAACTTCAAATGACGTGGATCAGCATTATATATATATATATATATATATATATATATATATATATATATATGTGTGTGTGTGTGTGTGTGTGTGTGTGTTCTGCTTGTGTACTACAGTGTATACATTCATGTTCATCTTCTCTTTTATGTTTTATTTCAAAACTGATAAGTTTCTGATTAGTAATATTACATGTATGACAAAAGTTTCTTAAACGTGACTATTCATTGGTGCTGATGGATCTCAGTTGTATCAATGAGAACTGTTTTCTTTTGTGAACGTATTAATTTTATAACATATTTATTTTAGTAGTGTACTTGGTTTTACTATTTTTAGACTGGGTAAAGAAAAATCATCAGAACTGGTCAAATCAGCTTCTGTAATTCATCTTCATTATTACTGGTATTTTTTTCTAACCAGAAAATATGGTTGAATAATAATATGTATCTACAGTTACATAAGTGTCTGTGTGCGTGCGTGTGTGTGTGAAAGAGAGAGGGAGAGAAAGAGAGAGAGAGAGTATACCTGCCATAACCCGACGTGTCACGAGAAAAAATACTATCTTTGACTCCCAAACCCACTGACACCTTCGTGTTTCATAAAACACAATTTGCAGTAAACTTATGAAATTATGGAATTTTTTTACCACCACTATAAATGTCCATAGCATGTAATCTGTATAAACAGTAAACATTAAGTCTTGCTTAGACCTCATGTAAAACTAACCTTGGGGCAGTTTATACAGCTGATTATTTTAGAGGCACTTGAAAGATAAGGTGGTCAGAGATATCCAACCACCATTTCGCAGATTATTTATTTAGCCAAGAATAGCTAGGGTAATGCCATGGCAAGTCCTTTTGAAAACTACTGTCCATTAGGCTAATTTGCATAGGTAAAATACACTAAGTGGAACAACGCAATTTGTTTGAGGTTAGGTAAATCATAGAGATGCGTGTTGTAAAAAAAGGTAATTACCCATATTATCCTTAAATGAGAATGTTTAAGCCATCTTTATCGACATTATTGGCAAGTTGGTGATCAGCAGCAACATTTATTTGAAGTCAGATTTTATTCCATATTTAAAATGCAAAACAGGATTATTTCGGTAGTTGAAATAGTGTACAAGTGTGGTTCATTTTTTAAGACAAAATGTTGAAATGCAGCTGAGATTTAGGGTAGTACAAGCCATTTGTAAAGTGAGCGAAACCCAGCAAAACTAAATTTCAGAACTTCTGGATAGAGTTTGATTTTGTAAAGTGCAACAGCAAGGGGGAGCATTTATTATTTGCACACACTGCAAACTCCATATCAGTGTTAGTCATCCTGGAGTGTATGACATCTGTCAACATAGCAACCCCACCCAGCGTGTTTGACATTCCTTCAGAGCCATGTAAATGCAGAAAGATTATTTTCTATCCAGAGAAAATTAAAAAAGATCTTCAGAGAAGTTTTAACAACAGTATCATCCAGTCTATAATGAGAGCAAAGATGAACACAATTGACATTTGCAATACATTCAACACACCTACTGAACTATTGAGAGTAGCAATGTCTGCATCTAATTAAGAAATTATTCCACTGTCCGAATGATTTTAAAGACAGAATTTTTTTTTATTGTGTCTTTGTAGTTGTATTTATGTGAGTATGGATGTGTGGATATGTCAGCGGTGGCGATATTGGACAATACTTAGTCTGCCTGCTATTTTGGTTTGTAGATGTGTTAAATACTTCAAAGAAAACGTTTTGTTTGGGGGGGGGGACCAAATTTGAATTTCCAGTAATTTTCTAGAAGCTTATATGAAAGGATGATTTATTCTCAATTGGAAAATGTCACCTTTTTAACATCAGTAATATGTAACCTGGTCCTATTGCATAGCTTACTTTTTTTGCGGATAGAACATACCCTTGACCATATGACGAGAATTCATCCTTCTGTAGTGTGATTCAGAAAGTTTTGGATTCCAAAAAATTCCGAAGTCCAACCCATATCTATCTTGCCCACTATCCTTCATTCTTTTTCGGTCGCATACACTACTGATGCTTAAATAATGTTGAAAATAAAATTACCTTCACTTCGTGTCATATGTCACGACTTTAGCATTTTCTCTGTGCGTTGTTTTGATTGCGTGGAATTACTCATACATAAAGCATTTTTACTGTTTGGAATTAGCCCTCCCTCGCGCAATTTGCATTTTTTCTGGTTACATTTTTTATAAACTTGCATTTAGGTTTCTACCCTAAAGAGGCATTAGCGTAACTATTATTATGTTTAAAAATTATTCTATTTCTTTTCTCTTTTTTTTTCTAGCTGGGGTAGGTATTTTGTTGTCCCCATCTTTGCTGAATCTGGTAGATGGACTTATCTTGATTCTGTTTTATTGTTTTGATACACTAGTGCATAATCAGAATTCATATTCCTTTTAATGCACTAGTGCGATTTTTATCTCAAAAAGGCAGGTCGCACACCAGTTGTTTCCTTTTATTGTGTGCGTTTAAATGATCGAACATCAATTCATTCTTAGAAGTTAGCATAGGAAGTATTTCTTATTATTATCCTTATTATTAGCAATTGTACCAAGCAGGGATGTTGCTATTTATTTGTCTCCAGTTCTTGAAATAGCCTAATTGACATCGTCTTTGATTAATCTTCAGTATAATTGTTTGTATTAATTCTTGAATCTTCATTACTCAGCTTAGCATTGCTGATATTTTTATATTAAAACACCAGTAGTCGTTTTAATTCTTTGAGACTACACCCAGAAAAGGCAATTTCTAGCTGTTTCTAATTAGTTGCAGACCTAGTCTGCGCAAATACATCACATTTGTACATAATAAATACATAGAAGTATTTGTAAATCTTATTTTCGGCATTTTCTTGTAGCAATGTCTAAGTAGGGTGTGGGTAGGCGTGGCCATTGGAATGTCTCCTGCGACACCTAAGCCACTTGCTTGTCTTGTACTGGCTGTGAGAGGACAGATGGTTGTCCCTGTTGCAGTCTATGGTCGGACGATGTCTGGAATATTGCCGAGCACAGATGTACTTATAAAGAAAGGAAAAAAAGTTACTTCCTTGTCTTCCTCAGAATTTTCAGCAAAATCTCTTCGGAGATGTATATGGTTAGTGGGCTCCCTCTTGTTAAGGAGAAGTAGCAATCTTCCCAATCATGTAGCGCAGAGAACGCGTCGCACCCTTTAGTGATGAAAGAGCAGCACTCCCTCTTTTCCACTTGGACAGAGTGAGTCGCGAGAAGCAGCACCCTCTACTCGCCCACAGCTCAAATTGAGAGTGATTGCCTCCCCCTCCCCCCTTTGATGTGGAGCAGCACACTTTCAGCCCCGGAACCCGTTGTTGGCGATGGAATCGAGCCACCCACCAAGGTGTGAGCTACGGTCTAAGTATATTAAATCTGGGCAATGGTCTTCCTCGAGATCTGAGTTGCTTGACCGGTTATTGACCGGGCAATGGTCTATGAGTACCTGTCACTGGTCATTGTAGCTCATACAGTATGGGATAAGAATTCGGTCGAGATCACCATCTCTCCAGACTACTGTTTTATCGCAGTGGAGGCTGGGAATTGGTGTACAGACGCCAGAGTAGGGAAGGGGATCGCATCTGCACCCCTACCCCTTTCATATTTCCCCCAGATCCCTATGGCATGTGGGACCTTCCACACAGGGAAGTGATTTGCCCTGTCACTGCATGCAGCCATGGACTTAATGGTCTTGCTCACATGGTAGAGATGTCGATGCTGATTTCCTTGGCTTACATCTGCCTCTTACAAGGTGAGTTCATAAGGGAGGGGGACAGACTGTGTTCCCTCAAACACCCCAGGAGGTTGAGAGTTGCTCTCACCCACCTGCTGAGTATGATGCTAAGGACAGTCCGTTAGCTCCTTGTGACGAGTTAGGGGTCGAGGTTCCTCTTACCTCCAAGTATCACCAAAATAGGGAGACATTGGGTCGCTTAGTCCTGCCTCCCATTAGTGAGAGCGGGACAAAGACATGCATTCAGTCCTCATCGATTTGCACGAATTTGATTTAGAACAGACAGAGGTGGGACCCGCTCCATTCGGGTACCCTGCCTCCTCTGTGTCATTCAGAGGATCTGGTCATTTGACAAAGCAATTAACAAGGTTTGATGTCTTTTGCCCAGTAATTTGTGTCCAGAGCCTATGGGCTCTGACACTAATATTATTTCCATCTAGGAGAAACTTTCTCGGGCTATCTCTCAACCAGATCTCTTGTTGCTTCCTCACTCATCTACCATTAAGAAGCTTTCCCAAAGGTTTAGCAAGGACCAGGAGTTAGCTAAACAATGTAAGTGGTGGTATGTCCCCCTCCCCTACGTTGAGACCCTTGCTCACACCCCATCCTGGCCGGTTTAACATCCCACTTTGGACGCTAAAGAGGCACAAGTGGGTTCAAACACTGGAGACTTTAGAAGAAAAGGCTAGGTCACTAGAAACCGTAGCCTCACACCTCGTTTCGGCAGCCTCCTTCAGCCTGAGGAGGAATCTATATTGCCAGTTGCCCTTCATCGTTTATTGGAAGTAGTGGCAAAACGATCTAAGTACGCGTTATCATGCGTTTCTGTATCACTTTATCAGCAGAGCTTCTCCACCTCTGCAGGATGTTGCTCTGGACACATCCAATGTCTTACTGGAACACAGTAAGAACATGAGCGATGCTGCCCTAGAGGCAGAATCTCTTCGGAGGGCTCATTCCCTCAGTAGCTTCTCAGGATTTGAAAGACCAGCAACACAGGTCCCTTGCATCCACTCCTGATCTGTTGAAACTGGCCAAGAATCGAAATTATTCTGACTGGTCACAGGGTCCATTTGCGAAGTTTGTTAAAGCCATTCAGCACCAGTCAAAGCAACAACCCAATTCAGAGATCCCCCTTGGCAGTCGGGCCCTAAAAGGCCCAGGGAGGAAGTTTGAAGTCCCTTCCCCCTTTTCAAAGGAAAAGGCTAGACAACTCTAGGGTCTCGCTTCCTCTCTTCAGCCTTCTACTCCCTGATTTTCTTGGTACCAAATAAAGGGAGAAAGTTATATCTAATTATCGACCTTTCCTTCCCAAATATGTTTCTGCAGGAGAAACCTTGCAAGATGGAAAACACAGCCTCAGTCAGGAATACCATAAAATCTGCTAACTGTGCGGTCTCCATCGATCTTCAGGATGCATACCTTCTCATCCCCATCTTACCTTCTCATAGGAAGTACCTCCGGTTTTGCTTGGACGGGGAGGTCTTCTGATTTCGTGCTCTGCCGTTTGACCTAGCCTCTGCACCCCTCAGCATTTACCAGTCATGGGAGTAGTAGTTGCCGTCCGCTTAAGGTCACTGGGGATTCCTATCCTCAAATATATCGACGATTGGTTGATCCACAATGGTCAGCTTGAGTTCCTCAAAGTAGATTTGTCTCACTGTTGGTTCCTAGGTACCAGGTTGGGTCTTTTACCCAACTAAGAGAAATCAAAGATTAATTAGGTTCAATTTTCATCAACGTGGGGATGAATTTCCTCATGAACAGAGGGTTATTTAGTTTCCCTCTGGATAGAGTACGCAAGATCTTGACCCTGTTAGAGCAACTGAGAGCAAAGACCACGTTGTTAGCGCATATTTTTCTTTCTTGTTTGGGTACCTTGAGCTCCGCTGCAGACCTGGTTCCCCTAGGTATATGTAGAGAGCACTTGCATCCTCCCCAATTTATCCTTCTGGCAAACAGATAGTCGCACAGGCACTCTCTATATGCTCAGATATATCTAGGTCCGAATTTCCACCATCATATGATTTGATGGATAACTGGTTTTGAACGTCATTTCTATCTGTTCACAAACATGACCTATTCAGGGTAGAATCTATCGTCCACATCAGCAATTTGGAAATGAGGGCAGTGTTCTTAGCCCTTCATGGGAGTGTCGACAAAATAAGAGGTCGCTGTGTGATGGTCTCCTCCTACAAGACATCAGTGGTAACGTACCTAATGAGACAAGGAGTCACACATGCCCGTTCTCTCCGCGTGGAGGTTTGCAACCTTCTTCGCTGATCAGTCTCGGAAGGGTTACCCTCTGAGTTTGCCACATTGCTGGCAAAAATATTATTTTGGTGGACAGTCTGTCAAGGAATGGAAAGATAGTCCTCATGGATTGGTCACTACAACAGTCTGTAGCGATTACTTGTTCGGACTGTGGGGGACACCCTTGGTGGACTTGATTGCGACCAGGTTAAACAACAAGCTCCCCTTTTACGTTTCCCAAGTCATCGACCAGAGGGCCTTGGCAGTGGATGATTTCAACCTGAGGTGGGATCGTCTGTTTCCTTCCCACCCATCAAGATGATCCCAGAAGTACTTCACAAAGTAAGGCTCTCCACTGCTTAGCTCATTTTGATAGCCCCTCTGTGGCCCCAACGATTGTAGTTCAACAGTCTTCTCGACCTGCTGGTTGACCATCACAGGACATTATTCAAGAAAATCTTATGTCGCAGCCCAGAGACTCTCTCCTACACAATAGCCAGCAAATTATCCACCTTAATTCTGGACTCATCTCAAAGGATCTCTCTTCTCGGACGAGTTTTCGAGCAAAGTCGCCAAGTGGAGAATCTTTTGCAATCAATTGGTGCAATAGTAAATGTGTCAATCCTAGCTTTCCTCTATGAGCGCAGTATGAGATTTTCTTCTCTTCATTTTTAAAAAGAAACAATATCGGTTTCTACTATCAAGGTCAATAGACAGCCTGATCCAACACACTCAAATTTCCGAAAGGCCTGGCCATTGGTGCAGACTCTCATATAGTACACCTGATAAGTTATTTCTAGCTGCAAAGACCAGTGTCTTGCTCGCAAATGCTTAGATGGAATCTCATGTCTCTTGCGGTCTCTAACTAAAACCCCCCTACGAACATTTGGGTGACGCTTCTTTTGAGATTCTTACCATTAAGACTGGTTTTCTTAGCATCCATGAGACGAAGGAGCTAGCGTGCCTATCCATAGAGCAAGGCTGTATAAGGTTCAATGGAAATTATGAGTCTTTCCTTTGCTAACCAGGTTTTGTAGCAAAATAATAAAACAACAGCTTCGTTGGTTGTTCCACTGCCGATTGAGATCCGCAGTCGCAGTCGTATCTGTGTTGGGGATGATCAGACAGACTATTAAGTCCAGGACTTAACTTTTGTCTTTGACAGTTTCTAAAGAGAGACAAAAGGCTTGGAAGCGTCTTTTTCTTTCCCTTAAGAGCTCAGTTGATATTTCTTCTTCTGCCATTTTTAAGTAGATTACAGTAACTATCAAGAGATCTTATTAGTCCTTTACCGAGAGGGCCCCTTGATTCGTGAAAATGAAAGCTCATGTGGTTTGAGCTCTTGCTACTTAATGCACCTATCCAACTCTTTCGTCTCCGGATGATTGGATGAAAGCATCATTTCGGCAACCTTCACGCTACCTTCTGCTTTTATCATCGCTCATATGATCACCTTAACGAAGGCATATTTTTTTTGTCCAATTGTTGTAGATAAAAAAGTGGCCCATGTAGATACCATCCTGCAGTGGTCTTCTCTTATACAGAAAGGGCGAGTATTCCTTGTTGTTTGTTTTTCCTTCACCAGTTGTGGGATCATCAGCCTCCCACCAAACTGGCAACTTCAGCTCCACAATAGCAACAGGTTATGTATTACTGATATTGAAATGTAATTTTTTTGGGGTCTGTGTGTGTACAACTAATTTTAATGATATAATACTTACCAGTAGCTATTACTAGATCCCCCCACTCCCGCCACACAATGATGTCCCACTAGTTAAGGATACATCCTCAAAAAGCATGAAGAATAGTGCACATGAGCAAGGTAGATACAAGTTGGAATTGAGAACATTCTGAATTACCCTGTGGGAGGATCAATTCTCATCATACGGTTGAGGGTATTTTCCATTTAGAACAGAGTATGTTATACAGTAGCAACAAGTAAGCATTACATAATTAAAATCGGTTTACCCCAACAACAACAACAACAACAAAAACACACAAAAATACATTTTGATTCACACTCACTGTTCCTCCTTCCCGCCGCCCCCTTGGGACTGCAAAACACTTTTTAAGTCCCCAAATCCCCAACACTGTCTAGGAATATGGCAGTTATGAGAGACAGAGAGAGCGGTAACTAGTTTCTTTAGCATAATATTTATAATATTTTTATTAATTCCCTTGCCGCTTTTGGGAGTTACTGTCACTTACTGCGGCTCAAAGGGAGAGGCTAGCGTTGATTCGAATTTCATGGAAGTAAATTATAGGAAGAATTTATGATCGTGTTACACGTTAATGCAAGATCGTTTGTTTTTGCCAGATTAATAAAACATCCCCCTTAACAAACACACACACATATATACATACACACTCTCACTCGATGTGTAACACATACACAAATACACACGCACGCACACATACAGACAAACACAACACGCACGCACATTTGCACATTTGTTTCATGAAGATAATATTATTGCACCAAAATAATTTCGTTCTTTTTACCTGCGTTATATTTCTTAAATCATGTACATGGCAAGGTGTTGTTTCCAATGTATGCTTGAAGTTTTATTTTTCGAATACTATGCATTCGAAAAGCAATCGAAGTTATTACCTAAACATGCAATTGTTGCATGTAAGTACAGTGTACTAATATAATTATACTGCTGGGCTACTGGTGAATAGACGAATGAAGAAACTGATGGGCAGACAAAATTATAGATGAATACAATGATAGAAGGAATTACCAGGAGAGATGGGTGAACAGATAAACAGACGAGTCCATGCACGGAGAAAACAAATGGTTGCATTGATGGGTTAAATGGACAGAAGAGTGGACAGAGTTTTTGACAGATAATGAAGTTGTCCAGTGAATAATTGCACAGAAGCACAAGCGGACTTTAAAATAATTATGTAGTATTAGTTCAGACGAATGAGAGACTGATTTATACATCTATCCGACTACAAACCCTCGAATTTGATCCAAGAGGGTGCGTCTAATTCTGAGTCCAATCATACGTTTAGGAATAGGGGAAACCACATGATGCCCAACAAATAAATTTTCACAAAAGTCTTTTATGAACATGCTTTATCAGAAATACACCGTTACTTAAAAGGACTGCTTAACAGAATTTGACCAACTATAACAGAAAACATCCTTGAATAGAGCCTTTTAGTTTTGAAAAAAAAAATATGCTAATGTGCCATTCAGTATGGATACAAATGTAACATTTAGAGAAACATTTTCCAGGACTTATAGTCCCCCATCCAAGTTAAAGTATTCCCTCCTCCAATTAATATTGGGGGACCAGAATGTAAAAGTATAAATGTATTAGCTTGACTCCTGCATTACACCCAACATACGGAATACTACCCTCATTTAACTTGGACGATGTACATGTATGCGTTACACGTATCATATATTGCTCATCATAAATTGTCTTCGTCTTTGCGTTGAAAGTTATGTTTGGTATTCTACAAGTGTTAGTCTGGGCAGTCCTTGCTATATTTGAGTGTTATCTGTGTTAATTTTATTACATTTAGGGGGGATTCGACCTTGCTTACCAAGTGGTGCATTTGTAAATTGTATTTCCCTTCATTGTTTGGTGGCTAGGGTAAGTATTGTCAACCCTTTAAGGTTCGAGATTTTCGGGGGTAATTTTTTTTTTTTTTTGCATAAATGTTTCTTATTTAGAGTACAATGTTGCAAGGTGTGAGTATGTGTGGGCACAAGAAGGCCCCACGGGGTACTGACCACACCTGCTTAATGTTCACAGGGTGTACAAAAATGGGCGGTTGTCTCGTGTGTTGTCTTCGGATGGATGAGGTATTGGGCTGAAAGTTGCCTTACTTATATGGGTTGGAAGAAAGGCCCTTCTTCCTCCTCATCTTCATTGAAAGACCCCTTCGATCCCCAGGAGGGGCCTGGATCTATACCCCATTTTGGGAAGAATAATGCTCCTTTTGGGGCCAGAACGTTCGGCGACCTCTATGGTTTGGAGATCACTTTAGGTTAAAGGATCCCCGATGCTTGTTACAGAGTCATCACTGCCAATGAAGGATTGATCCATGGCCCCTCCCAAGAGTGGTAGATCACCTGTCAGCTGTATTCCGGTGAATGTGATTAGTGAACTACACCTTCCTGAAAAGGAGGAGCGACAATATCAGTGTAATAAATCGGATATAGGTACATCCATCAGATCTTTGTCACAAGACCGGTCTGTGTCTGGTGACAAGTCACAAGGCTTCAAACACTGGTCATTGGTCAGTGGGGTTCAATTATTGGTCTGTGGACAAGGACCATTTTAATATCCCTGCATTTATTTGCTAATGATTGTTCCTGAGGGTGATAGGTAGTCGGGATGTACTCCCCTGATTTTGGAAGGGTATCAGATCAGTATTCCGTCATTCCATATGTTCACTTTTAATTGTTATGTGATGTGGAAACTGACCTTTCCGGGTAATGAGTCTTCTTTCTCCCTATGGCGCTATGGATCTTCATCCGTTGGCTGCAATGTAGGGTAGACATTACAGGCTGTGGGCCAGTTTTTTCCTCTGTGACCTGGGTCAACACAAAGTGGGGGGATGTTCACTCCACTCCTAGATGATCTGGAACGGACTCAATATGTTCTCATTCATCTAGAATGTCCACTAGTAAGGTCAGTCTCAGCACCCCCTTGAAAGGCTTCAGGATCAGGACAACCCAATTTCCACGTTTCCCTCTCCACAGGGAAATACTAGGAGGGACAGTCATGTCTAGCATCAGGTGTGGGCTCGGGAAAATGATGTTTCCATAACCGTTGACTAGAATGAGTTTGCTGAGGAACAGGCGGCAATGGTCCATAAATCCAGTTGTCTCCATCTGACTTCTTTCTTTTTTTTTTGGGGGGGGGGGGGGGGGTTGTTGTTGGGGGACTCCTGCATAGGTACTAATGCATTGACTAAAGCTACATCGAGTCATAACCAAGAGATATTTCCGCCATTTTGTAGTTTTGCGGCAGGTGGAGTACTGCATCCTTTTCTGGTCTGTTCCAAACATCTTTTTATTATGCAGTTCAAAGAGAATCAGTCAGAGCTTCTTGGTATGTTTTATTTTTTCTCCCTCCTGTGCACCATCCTTCTCTCAAATTGAGTCACAACTCGCTGATAGATAATGGACAGCTTTTTGTCCTTTCAAGCTACAACACAAAGATTGCCTTTTTTCATCAGCACACCGTCACCCATGTTCTGTAATTTTTGCTGACTTTTTTTGCCAGAGTCATTCTCTTTCGATTTGCATCGTACTGTACTGAGGCAATGTTTTCTTTTCTTTCCATAGTGATTCAAACAGTGCGGGAAAAAATTGACCATGTAAACCACATGAGATTTCCAATGTGTTGTCTCAGTAAGATATGTTACAATACGGGCACCAACGCCCTCTTCTTTCGTGCTTCCAGACTGGCCTTCTTCTTTACCTGGAACACGTGCACATAACCAGTGTGTGGGTCTGCTCATTCCCAAACTTTCATTATAAATTTAGTCCGCTTCGCTATCTGATGTTGCCTTAAGGATAGTCTACTTTTATATGCAAATCATCCTTTCATCCGCACTCTGAATTGTTGGCAGTGACACCGAACTATCTTGCAATGTTCAAGACACGTTTTGGAAACTAAGTTGATAACGGGTCTTATGCGACACAACTTGTCATATCCAGGTTGTCGTCTTGGTGGATTCTGCCAGGTGTTGTTTACATGGAAATACTTGGACAACTTTTCTAAATGTATTCTGGTCATAATTTGTAGAATACTGTGTATTTGGACGGGTCATGTAGATTTCCAAGCTATGGTACAGGTCGGAAGTGCCAGGATTGACATTATCAAATGTATGCCAGCATTTGTTCTATTGTCGTGGGTTGCCAGAATGAATCCGGCTTCTCTTCCATACATCTTGCTGCATAGTCATTAGTTTGAGCAACAACTCCTTCAATCAATTCTAGGGGAAAATTATCGAGAAAAAAATAAATCTCTTTCTTCCCCTCATCCGAAACAAAAGTTGGGTCAATGCTTTCAGTAAACTCTGCAACTTTTTGGAGCAAATGGCTCTCTTGTCCACACTTCACTGTCTTCATCATCAGATTCTGTCCCAATTTCTGACAGACTGGACAAAGGAGATAGTTCGGTGTCACTGCCAACACTTCTTAATTTAATGTTGTCAATTTCATATTCAGAAGAAATGAAAGTTCCAATTCCGAATCACTAGCGTAAGCAAAAGCCATTGTTTCCACCATCAGCTACTGTACAAACACACGTATTAACCAACTTTGGTACAGAATTCCCAAAAATCCCCATATTTAGTGAAAACAATTCGTTAACTATATTTCGTTTGGCTAAATGTCCTTTTTCCCCCATTATTGACCAGTAAGATTAATTGTAACATGAACATACAGAATGGGTCTATTCGTCACTAATGTCTACGGCGCATAACGAGCAAGCGGATATATATGTTATGGCGGATTGTAGTGCTTGTATACAAGCGGATTTGTCAGCCACTGCAGAGGCACATCAGAGGTAAGGCACATGTATGCAGCAGATATATACCTTATTGGTAAGCAAAGATTTAAACCATCCTGGATGATATGGCAACACAAGCAGGGACATAGGCTGGGACCTGCTCTCGCCTCCCAGTTATAACCTCGTGGGCTTCGAGCTTAAGGCCCATACTCTTGTCGGCAAATTCCTGCAGTCTTTTGGTGGTGGAATCAGTCTCCAGGGGCACTTCAGTGCCTGCTTAAATCTTTAGCGAAGACATCATCGTGTGTGCTTTCTGTGTCCATGGCACGCTCTGTGGAGTTATTTCACCTTCTCAGGGAAACTGCTTTGGAGACATCCAAGATCTTGTTGGACCACAGCAAGAACCTTCTGAATTATGCTATGCTTCAGTAACAGACGCTTTTCAGAGGTCTCATCCCCACCATGGCAACACTTGATTTGAGGGGAAAAACAACACCAGTCTCTGTCAGCAGTGCCTGTCCAATCGAAACAAGCCAAGAAACACGCTCACCCTGACCAATCTTTGTAGCCCCTGCATCTTCTCCTTACCAGTTTGCTAGATGAGACAGGCGGACAGGTTAGGAGAGAAAGTCTTTGGGTCCCTCCCACAAGGAGGAAGGGGGTCGACCCTAAGGACTCACATCCTCTTCTATCTTTCTTTTCCCGGCAATCTGGTCGGTGCTCAGCTCGCCTGTTTCTAGGGTTTGGTCAGGCATAACGGGCAATATTCTGATTCTTTCCAACTTAAAGGAGGGCAATTAGCTTCGTTTCCTATCACGGATCATCATCTTAATTCACCAGCGCAAATGGCACCCAGGTGGATGAATGATCTAAGGTGCTCGCCTTTACTGATCATTGACATCTCACCTCTATCCGCATGCATTGGATTCTTGGACATGGTATGTGAGACAGCTTGACAATAGCTTCCTATGGGTCGGTGGTTCTACACAGAATTTTCTCTCGTTCTTCCTCCACCTGGTATACTGGCCACCACGTATAGTCTATCATGTGCTGAATAATGGTGTTGAAGCCACAAAACAAACAAACAATCACCAGTATACACTGGCTCATTTATTGGAAGACGTACACACCCTTCTTTAGAAAGACGCAGTCGAGAAGGTGGAAACCCACCAGAGTCCAGCTTTTTATTCCCGGATTTTTCTAGTGTCAGAAAAAGGCAGGAAGTTTTGACTCATAATGGACCTTTCCACTTTAAACAGATTTCTCAAGAGAGAGCGCATCAAAATGGACAGGGCAGTTTCCATGAATCTTCAGGATGCGTATTTTCACATCCCCATCATCCTTCCACACAGAAAATACCTTCAGTTTTGTGTCAACCAGGAGGTATTTCAGCTTTGCCCTCTTCCATTTGTCCTTGCCTCTCCTGCCAAGCTTTTTCCAGTGTGATGGAGTTAGTTGTGGCCCACTTAAGGTCTATATGGATCCCCATCATCTTGTATTCCAAAGACTGGTTGACATCTTCGGAGATTCTCTTCTGATGAACCTGTCCCTCTATTTGTTCTCAGTGACCCATCTCCGTCTGATCTCAAACCTAGAGAAGTTAGATCTCATCCTTTCTCAGGATATGGGGATGCATTTCCTCACAGAAATTCAATTCTGGAGCAGTACCATAGTTGTTAAATAAATTGGGAGTAATATGTGCATTTTCTTTCTTTATAGGTATTCCCACAAATATAGAAATTAGCTGTCCTGGAGAACATGGAGCAAATCAAGTTCATCTTTCTACTATTTATTAGTATCTGCTTCCAGAATACAAAAGGTAACTCAATTACTAACATTTACTTGGCGTCATTTCTCTTTTCCAGATTGCTTTATTTATTTCTTACCTTTCTCGCAGACTAATGCGAGATATAGCTAGCATACTGTTTTCCATCGGCTGTGGTGTGTCGACTTGATGCTAAAGTTTTGGGCAAAAGTCTGAAAAAGGCAAGACACCATGTTTCATGGTACTTGTGTATCTTGTAGCTGTAAAGCTCTTAAAAGTACTGACAGCTACATTACCAGGGTGTTGGTTGTGGACCTAAGAATTCAACTCCATACATAAAATTCAGAAACTCGACAGAAAAATGTAGAGGTGGTTGGAGAAAGAACGCTATTTTGCTGATAGTTTCATTAATATTTGATATGCCAAAAAAAGTTCCTACTGGTATATGATATACTATATCAGTAAGTTTCTCTGTGCAAGGTAACTTCAGAAAGTTTTACTGTCTTGTGAAATAATTATTTTAATACCATTCACAAACATAAACCGTGGTTTTTGCCCACTTGAGACTGAGTATGTACAATATTTGAGGAAGAATAGGACCAGTCTGTCATGCATACCTGTAAATAAAAGCCATAATTTCTTAATCAAAACATTATTTCTTCCATTCTGTTGACACTCAAGAAGGGCAGGGTTTGGGGTAGTTAGGTCGGTAGGTGCTTGTGTTTGAACAAAAATATATCTTCAAGAATGGTTTATCAGCTTTAGAGAAGATCAGATGTAAATTTTGGAAACATTTTTAAGTTTACCACTATACATGATTGTTTTCTGTAATATTTATTTACACAGTATTTGGCAGTGATATAGAGCAAATTGTGCATGAATGAAGATGAAAATGGTGAAATATTGCTGACAGTCATCGTCTTTCTAGATTAGGTATATCATTTGTGTTGAGCTTGTCTTGATGGAAAGTTTACATAGCGATCACTTTCGGTGTCCATGTGCTAGTCTGGTCATCTGCACAAAGATCTGTACGTCCATGCACTCCCAAGATTAAGCTTGGAGCTAAAGTCTACTTTCCTTTTATTTAAATACCATTTCATCCCACCCTCTTCATATCCGGAACATAGCTCCAGGGTAGGCTTGACTTGTTGGCTATAACCAGCTTCTTGCACAGAGAGGATCTGAATTGGAAAAGGCAGCATATACCAGAGGTCACTTGGCTTGCAAGAGATGCTGGCACCACTCCGCTCATGGTTCCTACTAGGTACATACATGTTCATAGTTCTGCAATAACCATCTCCCAACTCGGTGTGCCCCACTACTATTTATGTCCTTAGATTTGCACCCCATTCCTATTTAATTTGTTAGATTGCCGTCCTGTCCTTTTTCTGGTACTGTCCCCTTCTTAGAGTCCATAGTCCAGAATCAACTTTTAGCATGTACAAGTATGGCGCACTATATATGCGACTTCCAAGACATTGATGAAAAGAAACATTTGCAGATGAAAAATGGGTTATTTATTTAGACTGGAATAAAGAGAATGTGCTACATGTATTTTAGGTTAGTCATAACTTTGTGCATGATCAGCAATTCAGAGCTGTCAACTGTTAAGATTTGGCAGTAAATCATTCTGAAATGACCCGTGATTATGAGCTTAAGGTATAACAGGAAACATTACGAAAATATGATTGTTGTAGTCAAATCTGGATATTGGCTTGTCCATGTTTGATCCAGATAAAAGTTCCATGCTAGATTCAGTGGAGATGGCCTGAGAAACAACCTAACTTTACAGGAGTACCTCAGACACTTTAATACTGCCCATATTTTTAATGCAAGATGCCTGAATGGTCAAGCTGTTCCTTATAACATTATCTAAAAATAGCATCCAGTAAACAAAAAGAAGTGTGAAAGGCACACTAAGCCTCTTAAAAAGTTTAAACAGTCAGCAAATAAGTATAAAAAGGAATGTTCGGGTTCTTGGATACAAATAGAAAAAGTACGTTTATTGGACATCATGTGTTGATGGGTTCTTATGGTGGAAGAGATGAAAGCCATCACCCCCTGAAATTGGAAACAAATCCTGAAGATTACATCAAGTTGAGAGATCTAGCAAGAAGCCATTGAGTTCATTGGATTTGGAACTACAGTATCTGAAACTGTACTGGAGGTAATTAGGGTCTAAGTATACTTTACAAACTTTTAGTTCAACATAATGTTTGATTCTGCTGCAACAGTCTTAGATCACACTTCAGAATGTTTTAAAAGCATGTTGTCCGTGTCGACAATATCAGTATATGATATATTGTTACACCTTACTTAAAGTTGGTATAACTTAAGGAAAAATATCAACTGCCATACTGAGAAGGCCTTAATAGGGTTAGCGATTAACTGGTTTTCAGCTCTACAGGTCATAGACCAAAAGAGCTTTAGGTATGTTATGTTGTCTGTCATCCGACGTCCATCCGTTTTTAGCACAAGTTTGTTATCACTACACCTCCTCAACTACTTGGAGGATTGCCTTCAAACTTTACACAAACAAACGTTAAATTTATTTCAGGAATTTAAATATATCATCTTCAGATAACCTCTTAGCACAAAATCCTCTGAAATGTGAGTGATCTGATACCATTTTAGGTTCTTTAAGATAAGGGGACACATTCATTAAAAAAATATTAAACATGTTTGCAATTTGTTACAGGTCATCAGTGCATACACTGTTACTGTTCAGAGATGGAATATCAATCTTGTTCCTGGATTTGCCGGCTCCTAATGCATTAAAATAGTCTCCAAATTGTTTTTGGGTTGTTCTTACTTTCATCAATAATGTTTTGATAATGTGTCTTTGTTGCAGTCCTAATCATTTTTATTAATTCATTTCTCCAAATTTTACACTATAAACTACTTGAACCTTTCGAGTAGTCTCTTGTTTTAATAGCATCCAATATTCTGGAATAATCCAGCCTGGCTGATGATCATGTTATATTCAAAGCATTTTTAATGGTGCATGTTGATCGACTACATTCAAAAACAATTCTATCCATGGACCTAACATATCATCTGTGGCTTAAAATATTGATATAATATCACATGGTATTTGTTCTAAGTCCATCAGAAAGTTGGTTTTGTTAAAATGATTCAAAGTCCTCTAAGAAATTGATTTGTGAACATGCCTTATCTATCTTATTTGTGCTTCATGTAAGAAGAATGGTATAGTGGTAACTCAATCCAATCTTAAGAACATAAACTTTAGAAATATTTGCTGGCGTGTTAGACTGTTAGTATAGATATTATCAATACGGGTTTTTGAATTTGCTGTCATTCTAATGGGTTCCTTAATTAATTGGATCATTCCAAAAGGTTCATTAAAATCAGTCCAGTTTTGACACATCTGTTCATTTAGTAAATCCTTGTTTATGTCACCAAGAATGTAATATTTTTTGTCATCATTCATTTCTTGATCAATTTCTAATTCAAAATGTGTATCCCAATTTACATGGGATGTAGGTTGCCTGAATATGAAGCCAGTAAGGAAGGGTTTGCAGTTTGTGGAGAAATCTGTATGCAAACAGACTTGGTTTCATTCAGTTCTAGATCTTCATGTAGTTTTGCTACAATACCATTTCTGACATAAACTAAGAACCAATTATATCCTGTTTTCCTGTCTTTACGGAAAGGTATATCATAATAATTAACTAACAGAAAGTTTTCTAAATGATTCTCCTTTAACAATGCATGTACATTATTTTCTGGTGATGTAAGCATAAGTCTACTTGATCTATGTTGCCCCTAATTCCTTATATATTTATATGTCTGGTAGTAATATCCTTTGTATCAGTCTCTATGTTCAAGATATCTGTTCTTGATTGGGCACTCAAGGAAATACTACTTGAAAGTGCATGAACATTAGTTGTGTCTGTATTATTTTCATCATCATTCGTATTGATCTTATAAGTTTGGACATTGCATGTATGCCCACATTGCTGCAGTCATATATATAAACGTGTATTATTGTCAATGACATTACCATGTTCTTCATTCATGAATACATGCATAGGGATTGCATTAATATGTAATATTTTATCATTAGAGTCAATAACAGAGGAGCCTTCTCTATGGTTTGCAATCATGTCCATATTCATATGTAAACTATCTGCAGAATAAGTGACTCTGGTATATCATTCCAATCGCATGATACCAAATTAGTACAGTTGCAAGTAATATTATTACAGTCATAACTAATGTATGATGGAGCATTTTGTCTGTTTCTATAATTGCTATAATTGTTTCTCTGTGTCATTTAGATTCATTATCTTGTATGAGCCAAGGGAGGTATCACCATCAATAGTAGAGACATGAATGTTCTTATCATGGGCTAATTGCCAAACCCCTATTGTTCATTATTATAATGGGTTTTTGCCTTGTGACCTAAACCATGACAACCCTGGCATCTGAAGTTCCTGTTGTGGTGACATTGCTAGTCAGAGTTGTTGGTTTTCACCACAGATGTTGCATCCTGTATTGTATTGTGTCTCTCTGTTCAAATGTTCACTTTGCTCATTGTTTCTGCCATGAATAGTTGGACCCTTTCATCTAAATGTTATGTCACTGTAAGTTCTGACAATGTTGTCAACTGCCTGGATGTTTCTCGCAAGTGTTTCAGTGCTCATGATAAATGGATCATATTATGTAAATCACCTGTTACACCTAGAGGTTAACACTTTTGAAATGGGATGTGCTTAGATGAGAGCTACACAGGGCACATAAGTGAAAGATGGTCAATGTGCAATGCATACTGTACACAGTCTGGTCAAGGTTCACCTTTCAAAGAGGTAAACCTATGTCAGGTATGTGCCATATGCACAGCAAAACAATACCAACTCACTTCTGTGTTTTCTATATGAACGATACTAATCTCCTATACTAGAATTGATACCATACAGTTTATTAATGGATTTTAAATTCGACATATTTTGTCATTTGTCAGGTAAATAAAATAGGTTAGTGTAATGCTTAAAATCACTATATCCAATCTTCCAATCAGGAACGGGTGACTGTAAGACAGCTTTGGCTCCTTTATCTGCTTTTCATTATTATCATTAACAACATACATGACCAAGCAACCAATAATAAGATATACTTTTTTCCAGATTTGATGGGAAAGTCATTTTTCTGCATAATATGGCATATTAATGGATTATAAAATTTAACGTTTTAAAAGAAATCCAAAAAAGATGGGAAAAAATTTGTTGTGGGGGACACCGCAACATTCAGTACAGCTAACATGATTTTTCGTTTCTCCGTGCGTCGCAGTTGGTGAATTATTCCAATCCACGTTCGGTCTGCGATCAAGCTGCTATGGTGGCGGGATAAATACCAACAAATCACTACTGTGACTTAGTAGGCAAATCTTGTGCCTCTCCACCGTGGAGGGGACTGGTCAACATTTCTAATTGACATTTGAATAGTCAATGCATGAAGACCACTCATGGAAAGATTGATCAATCAAAGTGATTTACAGTCGGATGCCATTTGAAGAATCAATCATCTTATGTCAGTTATATATTTGACAATAAAAACGTAATTGTAAAAGCATCTTGTATGTTTGTGTTATTTGCAGTTGTTGCCGATGTAAACAAAATATTGTGCAGATCCAATTCAATTTAAATAATGATCTATGGAATGTATATCACTGACACTTCTCGGAATGTTACGTGTTTACTTTATTGAAAGAAATATGAAGAAAAAGAAACTACTGCACAGTCTTTAAGAGGGGCACACCTTTCTACAAAATCATAACTGTATCCTATAGGAGTGGGATTATGAGAGTTTGAGACCACGGTTACCGATTAGGGTCAACGCCTTCTATCCCCCTGACTTTACCCACGCGACACACCTGTGAGGGCTTATCATAACAAAACCCCCTATGCACCACTCGCGAGAACCGATGGTTTCAAGTGTTTACTTGATTTGTACTGCCTGTAAATCAGTTGCCTGTTTCGGTGCTGACTCGCGATTTCTTATATGCACATAGAGTTGTCAGAAGTTTTCCATTTCAGCCAACACCGTCTTGAACTCGACTGTGGTAATTGTTTATCTTCGATGGCCACGGAGTATAGTGTATTAATTGTATTTAGATTGCTTTGGACGGCCGCTAGAATTTCCAAATAAAAACATACTTGTTGATGTAATCGTAACGAAATTATTTTACTGGGGCCGCCCGTGACAACAGTTGTTATTGATATAGCAACGACAACAATTCCTACTGGTGTACCTATGATAGTCGCAGTGGTCGCAATTCCAGCAATATCAAGACCAACGGTGGTCATGGCATTTATATTTGCTAGTACAACAGTCTTTTTGGCGATTTCATCTCGCAGCTGTTGTTCCGCTTCGATTATTTTTTCACATTGGTAGCTTTGAGGGTCCATCATTGTTCTTCTATTAATAATGTTACCGCGAAATACAACTGCTCAACAGGCAAACCTTGCCCAGGCGCATCACAGCCGTGTCAAACACGCACACGCACTTCCAACCAAGTATTATTCTTCACTGGTACAACTGCCACAAAATTATAGAAAATATTGTCCTGGGGAATATATATGTCTCCGGCAATTGTTTGCATGCTTTTAGGTTTACCTAGAACTACATTGGTTATGCCCCTGCTTGGTGTTGCCAACGATCGTTCTCGTTTTCGTAAAAGAACTGTTACACGGACAAGTGCATCCTTTTTGAATATCAGTCTGGGTTTTTCTTGGGCCAGTCGAGTTTTTGTTGGTGGTTCAATATAATTATAGAGAATTTTATCGCGGTGGATAAGTCAGTGAATTCCACTGGATGTTTTTCAATCCGACGATTTATTCAGTGACCAGGCGTTTTCGCATGCCAACGCGATGATTCCAAGCTGACCTTGAGTTGATATTGGTAAATCAAAGTTGTTCAAATGGTCAGTTTATATCTGGCCCTCGCGTAGATTATATTTGAGCATATATGAAGGTCTGTTAAGTCCATTGTCACGCAGATATTCATTGACAGGCGGTACAAAATCACCATCGATGTTGGCACGCTCTCTTAGCTGATCCAACACCTTGTCAACATTAAATTCCGCAACATTATCACATGGTTGTTTAGAATCCATCACACACACACACATATATATACATATATATATATATATATATATATATATATATATATATATATATATATATATATATATATAATGATAAATCTTAAACACAAGCGCCAAAGACGGTTAGGTACCTGTGCGGATAGATGTTGAATCGTTCAAACTGAATTTCATCTCCTGCGACTAATGATAATGATGCCGTATATATGTAACTTGCTGATACACGTCAAATATTTATTATCACGCTGGTGATTATTTATCAATATTACCATTATGCCTCTAAATTCGCTTAAGGTAAACAAATAGGATCCAGACGCACGCACCTTTAAGATGTAAGATTTAGCTCTATCAAAATCTTTCCTGTTAGAAAATAAAACAAGTCGACCATTTGCTATGACGTCAGTTTATTTTCTTTCTCTTCTTTGTTAGTTAATATTCCTTTGGATATATCGCCATGATGTTACTACCCTTATGGCAAATAACACCTGGGCGGCCTTTACATCCACGTATTGTTTTATCCCAGTAGTATCAACACCGATATAGTCTTTGATAAATGTAACCAGCATGTCAGAATCCCTGATTCCCTGGTTCTCAATTATTTCGGTCAGGTTTATCGCAACGGCGCCTCGCAGCTTTACAACAGCATCATTGATGTCCGCATTGGAAGTTTGCGGTTTTCCAGTTTTATCTTGAAAAATCACAGGCTCGTTTGGGTCTACGCCAATAAATACCTGTTTGCACAACTCGACCAAATCAGCTTTAGTGGCAAACCTGGTCAGATCCACATCGGTGCCGCATCGGGTCACTGTGCACATGTATCCGTAAATGTAAACTGGCATTTCTTATATGTTTAAGAGTAGATTCTAAGTGACAACGCAACGTCGACAAGCGCACGCGGTGTTAGTGAACACTCGATTGCTCAAACATGGTTCAATTTCCTTTCCATGGACGAACTAACGTGCGCTGCTGAACAACGCCATGATACCGTTGTTGACAAATCCAATCCGGGCACCGTCAGGGTAATCAGCATTGTCGTGTTGTGCCAATTTTCCATTGATTTCCAAGAAGGTCTACCACGAGAGAAAATACAGAGATGTGCCATGCAACTGTAATTATATTCGGTCTTTTTTTATTAGGATACCTAGCCGGGTATGAATAATACTGAAAATATCGGACGCTTTGATATACAAACACAGGCGCGTCAGTGTCGAACGTGGTATTGGGTTTGTCTTTGAATTTTGCCATGATGAAACTTTATACATTATCGGTTTCGTCTAATACGTTTTACGGTTCCAGTCAAGTCATTCGTGATGGAAACTATACGGGTCCCGGTCATCAGCGCAAACATATTCCGAAACTCATCCACGAAACGTAGGCGGCGCATTAAGTTCAATGAATGTTTGCGAGGCTGTGCCCGTCAACTCTATGAACTATCATCAACATGCTGCAAATGTCCCGCATCACTTTGGGTATGTGTGCGTATAATTGTGTCATATAAATCACGTCTGCGTTTTTGTGTCGGCACCTAGAAAAGAGTCTCGTGGGGTTATCTTGCCCATCAAGCATCACATCATCGTGCACGACAAGATTATTCACGTCCGGGTCAAGGTCTTCAAACGCGGGGTTGGGGGAGGGTCTTCAGCGATTGTGGAAAAGAAGTAAATGGCCTGTGACCAAGACGTCTCTGGCGAAGCAAGTGCGTCCGTGAAATCCTTGAGTACATCATAATATGGATGATTGTCCGCTGATGGCACAACTGATCCCACATTAACCATCGCATGATCAGATTCACCAACAGTTGAGGTTTCCAGGATTGGACAGTAATTAACACGCGGACCTAGTTTGTGATTATGGAACCGTGCTTGGGTGGCCGAGGCTTTGCCCACGCAAAGAAGTCAATGACAGTGAAATCTTTGATTTTTCTCTTTCGTGTCAATAGCATGTTGAATATCAATTGTTGTATATTTAACATCATGCCTTAATATTGTGTGCGATGCCGCACGAAACTTCTACTGCAAATCCAACTCAATTGGTTGCATGTAATAAAGAGTCGCAATCGCGGGAACTTGTATTCGCTGTAGAGCAAAGAAGTTTAAGTTCATCTGACCATCCATTCCACCAGGAATATTAGCCGCAGTGGCTCAGTGGTTAGGGTACCAGACTCACAACCAAAAGGGTGCAGGTTCTAAACCTACCATCGGACCAACCTGGGGTAACTGTGTCATTAGGCAAGGTAATTTACTCCAATAACAGTGGCACTAAATAACCTACTTGTGTTGCTGTAATATAAAGCACCAAACCAAACCAAACCAAAGCACAGTGAAAAGCAGTGGGGTCCAAGAAACATCGGTGGTGATATCGCTGCCACGTTAATGGAACCCACTGGGGTACTTTGGAGTAAATATCCTGGTGGAAAAATATATCCCTGGATACACTTACTGCAGGCCTGGAACACAACGGGATTCTAATGACTGACCGATGCCCGGAGAAGAACCAATAAACCGTGTCGATGCTGCATGTTACTGACATGATGTTGTGCACAAAGGAGCAAACAATCTTCGTGCGTGTCAATGCCCCAACGTGGTTCTCACCTCTGACTTGAAAACTTGGAGAAAAAGTGCCAGATGGCTCATTAAAGAAGGCATGAAGGACAAACTTGCACTTGGAGGCAAAGCCTTGATATAACAAACATGGACATGAAACTGGCCGCGATATACTACAGTTCTTGCGGTTACTGGAATGGTGAAGCAGCCATTGGAAGTTTGCGCGCATGGCAAAAGTTACCCACGGGGTTGTTCGAGCTTGACTGAACAAACAAATGTTGTGTCAGATTTATATACATGCCCCGAGAAAGGTTTTCCATTGATGGTTTGATGTGAGGACCCTCAACGGAGTTCACCAAGCTGATATTTTGTTTCTCCCACATGCGCACAAAAATAAATATTAATCGTCATATATATTTCCAGAAGATAATAAGAAGTCGAGCTGTTGACGTCCAAAGACTCAACAAGTGTCATAGATGCGTTCAAACGTATTTACGCATGTGGGGCGCTAACATAGCTACGGCTTCTGCAGGTGGATCCAGGTAACGACTTTTTCAGAGCCGTTGCTGCCTTGTTGGAGAAACATCATGTGCTGATTTACCGTGGACATGCCAGTGTTCATCACGATCAAGCCATTGTGGAACGATTCAACCACACACTTACAGAACGATTATTCGGGCACCAGTACGCACAGGAATTGTTGAATCGCGAAGCAATTGATGGTCGATCTTGCGAGTCAACACGCGACTTCGCCTGGTCATAGCCGCATTGAGCACTGAAATTACACGCATGCTCTGGTTGAAACCCGCCAACGTGACTGGGCAGAATATCATCACGGCCCAGAACTGCGAAGTCGTTTCACAGCCACCTGCATTAGACTTGGTCGGAAACAATCTGATCGATACGTGTATGCCCCGGGAGAGCTGGACGGTAGAAAACGTCCTGCCAATGACCTGGTGCGGCCCGTTGATGCATTCACGATCTCGAACTGGATTCATATTGCGGGACAACAAACGCGCTACCATTTTGCGCCGGCGGACACGTGAGCGCGAGACCGCTCTGAGGTCCAACCACCAAAATAAACCATAAACAAGTCATTCCCATGAATACAGAACTACCACCAAGGCTTATTGTAGCCATATCGGGTGGTACCCGTACGCGTAAGTGGTACCTAACTCAGTGGAAATCAATAATTTGGTGTCCAGCGGAGACGAAGTGACCTTGGTGTAATGGTACACACCCATTTGACGTTTCCGCAACTGGATAAGATTTGCTGTGTGCATGAATTCACGTCGTTGTTAAAGACACTCAATGTACATGCACAACCATGCGTGGGATTCCTTTAGCTTTCTTGATGGTTTTGTTGGCTGTCTTTATCGAGTACATTTTGGGGCGCAGTACCACATATTCCTCGGTGGACTTGCCTACGCATTCATCTGTGAATTGCTCCATGGCTTTCTTGTTGATCTTGCTGAACAGCGGATGGTCCATCGGGTACTCACTGCTGTCAAAGTCGTTTACAAGTGTGATACCTCACCCATATCTGCATATACATCATTGCTAGTAGTGTGCATCAGCAACAAGTCAACGTACGGCATCTTGATGTTGTCGCCATACTGCGGTTTAATCTTATCATGGTAGAACTCATACATGAGGAGCTTTGACACATCCAAAACGGAAGCGCCAACGTTAATAGGTTTCGTCAAATTTAGCCGTGATTTTGTGATGTGTATGGAAACGAGTCCACCATGGAATGTCTTGTGTGATTTGAATGTGGGGTCTACACTGAGTCTGCGAACTTTATCTTGTTCACTTTCCCAGACAATATCGACACAAATTCAATTTGCAGATATTCCATAGTCCTTTTGAACATGGCATTGTTCATCAGCTTGAAGAAGTCCTTTTCAAATTCATTCGTGGCAACCATTCTAATGTCATCGAGTGTCATAATCATGTCCAGGGGTGAGTCAAGCTGTTGCCGGATCCATTTCGCTGTAACCTCAAATGATTTAAGGAACACCTCAACCATATCCATGCCACAGTACAACGTTGGTGGCTCAGTCACTCCATCATATATGACAACAGTGTAGCAAAACCCACATGGGACTTGCTCAGCAACTTATGCTGTATTTGACGGAACAGCAGAGGTTTATTGATCGTGGGAATGTTTAAACATTCGGAGTCCGAGTAAATGATATATAGTATTTTCATCGTTTGTTGCACCGCTGTAAATTTCAAAATATTCTTACAAGGTTCAGGCATAAGCGTATGCTGCGGCTTCCCGCTGACTCCCTCGCAGTAACAGGCATGTTTTTCAAGCAACTGTGCATTGTTAAATACATGCATGTTGCATCGACATGGAAACTTTCTTGCATTGTTCTTGCTGTACGGGCATGCTATTCGTGGAAAATCTTGTATCCACACAAAGTGGTACCGCACCGCTGAGACAACAGAATCGTCCACGTTTTCCACGTTGTTCAACAACAGCAGATCAGTAAGTTTAGTTCGCTCGCCTGCACGTAGGAAAATTAACTCGGGTGAAGGCCTTAGTTCCAAACAAACACAGTAACAGCGATATCAGGGTTAAGTCATTCAAACATTTGGATGTCAGTAACCTGCACAGTATATTTAATGTTTCCAAACCTGACTTCCCCCAGGTGTTGTTGGTATTTTTGAGACTGATCTGAATGATCACACACAGAATAAAGCGCAGACAAAATCGACAACTAGAAACACCGGTTGTCATCGCTTTTTACATTTATCACTGCCCCTGGTGGAATACGCTCTGGCATTAGAATATAACTTGACCTGCAAAAGTGTTTAGACGGGAAAATATAAAAATTAACTTCTAAGCATGTGGAAAACATCCATTCCGAACCTCCCATTTTTCACAAGGATCTTAGCATAACCTCTGTTGATTTCATCATTGATGGCCACAGTGTGTTATGGTTAAAGACTCGAAGGGAACTACTCAAACCACGACTGTAAGGTTGTAGTTGGTGTGATGCCTTCCTTGGTTAAGTGACCAGGCATAGTAAATTCCACATGGAGAATACTGTCTACCTTAAATCCAGATTTCCAGATGCATCTTCAAGAGAAGCTTTACAGCATCTTTGCCTGGTTTGTACGCGCGTGGAATGATTGCTCGGTAATCTTCACAATCACCAACACGCTTGTCCAACTTAAACTCGTGTACTTGAATCATTTGATGGCCATACGTGACAGCCTCAGTGGCGATAAGAACTGCAATACCGTGGCCGTTTTCTTCATCAGCGCAGGAATTTTGATACATAACTGTGCTGCTGTTGCACGAAGCTGTCTCGCGGTCGGACGCAGCTCATCCGTGAATCCTAATATAGCAATTAGGTTGGCTTTTCCTACACCTATTGGTATCCTTTTTCCACAGTCTCGTGCAGATTGCTTGAGCTGATTCAAAGTTTGCCTCGCAACCAGCTGTGGTTCATCTGGGAGAAATTGTCTTACAGCCAGCAGGTGGCTCATCTGCTAGTCCCAATAGTGCAAGTATGTTGGCTTTTCTTACACCTCCTGGTATCATTAGTCCACGGTCTCGCACAGATTGCTTGAGATGATTCATGGTAGGCATACTTATAATAATAATCATTTATCTAATTGCTTATTTGGCTTTGTAGCAGAAGATACCTCAGTGCTGAATTGTTTGAGAAAAGAAATTAAAACTGCACTCCGCTTTTAAATTGCCTGCATTTTAATTACTGTATATTATAGATACACAAACCCTGTATGAATAATGTTTATTGATGTCTGAACCTTATTAGAAGCATCAAGTCACGTACATATGTAACTTTATCATATTTGCACTTACAGGTGCAAATACACGGAAATAAATAAATTACCTTTGTATTTCATCTGTATTTTTGTATCTTGTTTAATGAAAAAGTTCAAATATGTCCACAAAAATACTCCATTCTTTCGTGTCTCAACCATACATATGTATGTCTGTTACAACTTTATATCCAAGTTGTAAAAATCACAGATATCGAATAGGTAATAGTTAATGAGCATTCAGTCAAGAAACACCACAAGTAATTTTACACCCCTAAAGTTTGTAATAAATGTTCACAAAGATTTGCAGTTTTCTTGTTCTTTATTCTAGAATATATCTGTCATCTAATGTCCACTTATGAGCTTACAAAGACAGTCATCTGTCAAGTTCATTACTTGTTCCGGTGTTACTTGCTTAGAATATTCAGAAATATATCTCACATTTTGTTTTCCCCCAAAGTATGGGGTTGATATCACACACTCAGATGTCCAGTAAGAAATAAAAATCATATGTATGCACTAAACCCACGGCCATAACTAATGCAAAAAAACCGAGTTTCAATTCATCAGGCGCGACAGGCTTACATTTTCTCACGTGGCTGTTGTCAATCAAGTCTGCCTCATTTATTCTCTGCTGTGCATACAGATTCATTTGATCTATGATCAGATGCAAGAAATTCTAATAAAAATACCCTTTAATGATCTATATACTTGATATTCTCCAGTTATACATTTAATTTTGAAATACCACTGAACAGGCTGTTGACAGGCATGCCATCAGTTTTTGGCCATCCAACGTGTACATCGGACTCATATTCAAACATCATTTTCGGGCTCAAAATCACTCCCGAACATTTCCAGTAACACTTTCCAAGCTCTAAAAATCGAATATACTTAATAACTTTCAAAATCGCTGTCATCATCACTATCATCTGCCAGTTGTTGTCGAATCAAATTAACATTTCGAAATGAACCATGTTCAAAGTCAGCCATTTTGAGTTCTCAAGGTGGTGCTTATCATAAAAATGCATTTGTAAAACTTCTTTGATGAATACAAGGTTAAAACAACTAACAAATGCTTGTTCCAGGGCCCAATGTACCAACACAAATTTAGTTTAACAACCATTCATGTATAGCCGAAGTGCCGGAATGTGTAAACAGTTGCTTACCTGAAAAGCGACTTAAGTCGCGACAAGCAGTACGAGACCTCTAGCGGTGGCGTCACTTAAGTCATGACTAGCACTTTAAAGGTGAAGGCATGGTCGAGCACCGGTGCCAACATGTAACGCAAGCAAGTGAAATTTACAGTATTTGTAATGACATGTTCTTTTGCTAAATTCCTGTTTTCCAAGGCATATGCCTTTGCATCGATTATGTTCCTGTGCCATCAGACTTGTTATATGCACATGAGGATTGTATTCTTTAAAATAAATACTCATCTATATTTTCAGTCGAAGGTGTGCGTAACCTCAGGGATATCCTGTCCATTGCTTCAGATGGCGTATATAGTGCAGAGTATACTGCAGTGGATATTATTTGATCATACATCCATTAACTATAAAATAATTTTCTCCTATGATGGTAATTTCCAAACTCGGGGCAGTGTCTAGTCGACAAACTTGTTGACCAGGGCCCATCAACCAAGGATTACCGTCAGATAACTTTTCCTGCTCAAATATAATTTTCTTTAATCTGGCATTTAACCCAATCACTGCACGCTGACCGCTATAAAGTAATATACCAACTCATAAATGACTGCAACTTGTACAATGACATCCGATGATTTCAAACGTCTTGCAACACTGGTATGTTGACTCCGTAATTTTTGTTTCTTTGCATGTGACTCTTTTTCCATAGAACTCCTGACATTGCATCTGCTGCTCATACTCTGCAGGTTTTGGAAATGTATCCTCCCTGTTTGGAAATACCGCTGGTGTTTCCATATGTTATATGCTGAAGGAATCTCTAATTAATTTCTTTTTAACGGTGATCATGGAGATCTTCGCTGTCTTCACTGTCTTTGTCTTCTTCATTTTCTTCGTTAAATATTTCACTGCCCTTGCTGGATGTGTCACTGTTTTCAGGGTCGTCAATGGTCACTCGCACTGGTGACTCGGTTAACATCAGCGACTTTAAGTTTTCTTGCCCGATATCATGCAGTGACTTTTCTGGTTTCTTACTATATTCTTTGCCAAGTTTCTGTCGTGCTAGCTCCAATTCGAGTCCTAACCCGGTCCATTTATCAAAGTGCTCCAGATATTAATTTATTGCAGTCAGAAGATGTGTTCTAATCAGTGTCGATTACGGTGGTGTGAATTTGCAACCCCAAACGAGGCCCTAAGGTGCCAAATGATATCCTAGAAAGTTCACGGGTTGTTTCACCAGATTACCTTGCAAAGAAGTATGCCTTACTAATATTTGTAATCGACACCTAGAGTACATTGTCAGATTTGACTGTCATTTTCGTGAACAATGCAGCCTTGTTTGATGTTTCATCAATAAAGATAAATATAATTTTCCACAAGCGTGATTCGAGCCTTGAATGTCTCTATCAAAAGTGGGACACGCTAACCGATTAGGCCAGGCAGACACTTAACAATAAGGACAAAAGAACTAATATACAAATATGAAAGCACTGGCGAGCAAACACGTAATACACATCTGCTTTGTTACTAATGTAAAAGACGAATCCATTTTAGAATTATCATCGTGCCTGTTATTTTCAAGTGCAACAATTATCTTTAGTGTTCTTTGATTCTTTGAGTACAGTGACTCTCCGAAATAAGTATGGAGGTCATCTACGTGCACTTGCAATCACAGTTCGGTATGACACTTCTGTATCGGAAATTATTAAATTAGCATGGTCACCAATCATAATTTAAGTCTTTTTTTACATCAATGGAGGTTAATCTTGGTTGTTGAGGACCTAATTTGAGACATTTTGGATTCTGCTTTGAGAATCAGGCACACAGAACCAAAGCATTTCTCAGATTACTCTCTTCCGTACAACAGCACTAGCTTAAGCTAATGCTGCCTAGTCACCGATTAATGACTACAGTAGGCTGGAAAGCCAGGCGCCCACATGTGATCACCGCGGAGATTCACTCAAGTGTGCTGTGGGGGGTAAAGTCATCTGTGGTATAAGGCGTTGACAGTATTCAATAATCGCGGTCTTAAACTTCCATAATCCCACTACTCATATTGTTACAAAAAAAGGAATCCTCTGTAATAGGGACAGTTAGATTACAAATGACCGCTGTTATTTAAAGTAAAGTAAAAAATTTAAACACTGAATGTACTTTGAAATGCAAACCACCTGCTTAGTCCTGAAGCAATAATTGTTGTACATATTGATAAAAACAGCACATTTTTTCTCAAGTAAAATGAAGTATACAGTAATGTATTTTTTCCCCGGCAAATCAGAGCAAGACAATTGTTTTCAAGATTTTCAAAATGAATCTTAATCCCTTTTATCTCTCTTCAACCCCAGCCCCCTTTAGAAAACGAGTGTCTTGTCTGCCCCTAAGAAAGATTTGACTTTATCGATTGGTCTACAGAAATCACAGCAGTATAGGCATTGTCAACACTGTTATAAAATATTGACAAGAATTAGGATTATACAATTAGGTCCATTTTTACTTGGGAAGGTGACATTTATATCACACGTTGTATTTAACAACCCCAATTATAACATAGCAGTTAACAGCGGAAGTTTGATAATTGTCCGCAGTTAAACTAAATTAAATTTATTGATGAAATGAGCAATAATGTGAGGTAAAATTTTCATTATTCCAAGATTAATCCCTTCTGTGACAGTTAATTTGCAATCAGAGATTCCAGATTTTATTTTCTAACAAGGAGTAACACCTCGTACCATCTAGTATAGTCTGCTCGCTTGTTTTTTAATACATTATATGACGTTCTAGACTACAAGGTCTCAGTGTCCAAAATCTCTCTCTCTCTCTCTCTCTCTCTCTCTCTCTCTCTCTCTCTCTCTCTCTCTCTTCATGTTATGAATTCAGCTTACGGTTTTTTTAATGGTATCCATGTAAACATACTAATATACATGTAGCTAAGAACGTTTTCACAAACAATGGGACTTTAATGTTGATGCACCTGCTTCAGACAGACATGCTTGTGTAGAAAACCATGTTTTACCAATTTGATATTTTTTTATTAGCTGATGTACATGAAACTTCCTCGTCAAATATACATTGTTTATATAACTTAAAAGTATGAGTGGATTTACAGTGAATTTCTTTAACAGTCGTGAACATCTCTCATGACCTTGAATTCAAATGCTGTAAATAAATTGTTTACAAAATGACTAAGGTACAACTTACCTCATGGACACATATTATAAATTCAATATACATAACACTTCTTATAAAGATTGACAATATATATGCACAAAAGTAAAAACAGGTGTGGTGAGATAGAGTCTCCTTGTCTACAGTTCCTTCTTACTGCAAAGAAATCTGATATAAAACTATTCTGTATAACTGCTGTGGAGATGTGTGCTATAAATATCGTAATTCACTATTGTATAGAATTACCACAATTAAAATACTTTACAATTTTTTTATAGAAAAATCCATGATACATACAGTATCAAAAGCTTTTTCATAGTTGCTACAATACGCATGCGCGCGCAAAAGAATTTGATGATTTGATGCATTATATTTTTATATGACATTTAACTGATAACATTAATGTTATATAACACTTGATTTGGAAGAATTTTAAAAAAAGATGAATCAAATAAATGCCCAGAAAATCTATACGTGCAGCGAAGGAGGTAATTCACTGCCCTACAGTGCTCTCTCGCCCTTCCCCCCTTTTTAAGTGCATAGTTGGTAGTGTCTTAAAAAGTAACTCACATCCACTTTATTGACACCACATCCACTTCACAGTGATGGTCGGATGCAATTCCAAGAGAAAGTATGGTATGTGGAGGTATTCTCCACAAGAAGTCACAGCAACTAGAGGTGTGCAGTATTACCAGTGTACCAGTTTATCATCATATTTTTTCTAGTGATACTACCACGGTACTTTTCACCTGTACTTCTGTAGTTTCCGTCACTAAACTACTAATTATTAAAACCATGTTTTCTATATTTATTACCAAAATATTTCAACAAATTATTATTTATTTATTTTATTTAGTTGTTTTTGTCACAAGTTAATTTGAATATTGCAAATATAATCATATGTATGAACCTTTAATCACATGTTTGACATGTGTCAACATGGTGGCCGAAAGCGACGTTGCAAAATATATATGTATTCTGGCCAAATCCAACTTTTGGAAAAATTTAAGATTAATGTCATTTTTTTTAATTTTTTTTTTTATTTACTAGTATATGCATAAGTGTTAAGTATATGTATTCCTTCATAAGATTGAGAGTCATCCTAAGATTTTCAGGAGAGCAATTGTTTACAGTCTGAATTTTGCGCAATTTTGCTAGTACACTAAATATTTTCTCTCTTGTGTGTTTTATGTTTACTGGCTGTCTCTGAGAAATGTCTTGCCCCGGGTGTTAGCATCCTACTCAAAGTTTGCCTGCCTATTATATCAATAGTGTAGCTCTTAAATTGTAGGTTTCAGTGTCATGACTTTCTATTTTCATCTGATGTCAGCACAATGTCTTTTACAGGGTGTTATCTGTACTGTAAGCTTAATGATCCCACTTTAGTTGCTGTTTTTAGGTGACAGTTTATATAACAATTAACATGCACATAGCAAATTCATGTACTATAAGGTACTGACCATTTAATTCGGAAAGGGGAGGGTGGCTGCGATTTTATTTCAGATTGAAATATTTTTATTTTCTTTTTTCTCAAGATAATTAATTTTTTTCAAATAATATAATGGATATAATCTGGTGTTATTTTGCTTTAAATCAAACCACTATATTGTTCCAGCAAGAGTCAAACCTGTCCTAACGGTCACCTGCGTTCAACGGTCACCTGGTCACAATGGCCATTCTAATTTCCCCTCGGCAAATTTCCTATATAAATGTCTGTATTTAACGGTCACCTGTCTTCTGCAGTCAGCGGCCAGGTGTTTATGATCCAAACAATGGTTTCAACCTGCATTAAGAGGTCATTGGAGCGTATCAGAGTGCCCGCTACAGGTACCCAAATTAAACACTTCTTTTGTTTGATGAGCAAGGCATTGTTTAGCTAAAGGAATATCATGTGAATTGTTGTTTAAGCGTTTCATATCTCGATTGCACAAACCGTACTCTAGTCCTACAATGTCAGACGTCCACCCTGATATTTATGATGTTTGCAACCAAACATCATAAATATCAGGGCGTACGTCTTACATTGTAGGACTAACCGTACTCCAGTCACACTGTCAGTCAGACTAAAAAGTGTCAACATGTCGGCTTCAATAGCAAGGCGGTTTTTATCCTTACAGGAGAGGATCAAAGCAATTCATTTGCTAGATGGTTGGAAAAGTAGCTGCGTTATCACAGTAGAAATGGAAAACACCTTTTGTGACATGTATAGTTAGATATCTTCATCTATTTGGCTGTGAATTAAAGCTATCTCGGAAGAAAAGAAATGTTTGTCATTGAGAAGAGACACGAGTTACATCCCTTTTCGTTAGGGTCAGGGGTTATTCAATATTCAAAACTTGTTTGTGAAGGCAGGTGAAGTTTTAGTTTGTGCGTCACAATGAATAGCCATATACGGGTTCATTTGATTTTCTGTTCATAGCAGGCTTCTCACGTAAGCCGACCGTTTTTTATTTTGGCGAGTTGAGCAACTGACTAATCCAGATATTGTTTTTATAGCGTGAACAAACTAATATTGGTGTATATTTTTAAGTCGGTGATAATTTCATTTCTTAAATGGATTAAAGTGAGCAGGATAGAGTAATCTTGTGTGGAATATAAATTTGGGAGAGAACAACATATACCTGTAATTATGATTTTGTTCTACAGTGCATATTAAACGATCATGGCGATGTAATAATAAATAATAATAATAATAATAATAACAATAACGATATTCGGTGCATGGTATTTGTTCAAAAATCAATTTTTATGTGAACCTGTGTGCAACAGCCAGTTTTGCCTCTTCCCATGAGTGACCGCTATTGACAGGTTTGACTATTTGAGAACCAGAAATTAAAACAAAAAATAAATTCCAGGCACCTGCCCCAAAAAAATTTTTTTTTTCTTCTCCTGATATAATTGTGGTATACCGTAGTAAGTATCGCGATATGTTAAAAAATACTGCGATACAAAATTTTTCCTGGTACCCAACTGTAATGGTAACTCTGCCAGAATGTACTGACTTTATTTAAAGAAGAAGCTCATTTGGTCAACTGACCAATCTTCCATGAGACCGTATACAATTGCATGTATATGTTGTACAAATTGTACACGTTGTGGTGTCTTTAGACAACAGTGCTATTAAAAACTTGATAATTGAGCTACTTCTACCATAAAATATGTACAAGGCATTAAAGATGAGTACATACAGGATACATACAAAGATTAGTAGTAAACCTGTGTAAAACATTACAGGCGAGTACATACAGAATTTTGGTTTTAAAGAAGAGTAGTCACAGTATTGAGTTACACAAAATAATACAAATGATTGTTTTTGTAAAAGTTAACTAAGACGTTTCTTAAAACCTAGGGAAGAGTCAGCTGACAGTATACAGGGTGAAATGGAATTCCATAGTTTGGCTGCAGGAAAAAGCAAAACTCTTTTTAGAAAACTCTGAATTTAGTTTAGTTAAATATATATTGTTGTTTGAGATGGATCTTAGTTCATATCTATGTACATTTTCCACAAATTAAAAATTAAATTGAAGATAATCAGGAGACAACCCATGTAAGGATTTGTAGACTAGTAAACCGTGTTGAAGTTGAATTCTCTGTTGAAATGGAAGCCACTTGAGGGTTTTAAAAAGATTTGTTGCTGGTGTATCGAAAACAGCATCAAGAATAACACTAGCAACTCGTTTTTTTTTACATTTCGGTAGTTTTTCTTGATGTTCTGTACCACTATTACCCCAGATAGAAGAGCAATATTCTGGATGTTGCATGGTGTAGGCAGGATTTTGTGATTAACAAGGTCAAAAGCCTTTGTAAGGTCAAGAAACTCTGTACCTGCCAAGATACATTGATCAATTGCTATTAACCAGTTATCCACCATTCTAGTTAGTGTAGTCTGGCATGAATATCGTTCAAGAAAGTCAGATGCTCTTGAATGTAGTAAATTAAAATATTCCAGGTAGTTTCAAGATTCTTTACAAACATGTTTTTCTAATATCTTTGAAAGTGATGCTAAAGCTGATATAGGTCTATAGTTATTCATATCAGAAAGCTCTCCCTTTTTGTGTATTGGAGTTACTTTCCCCAGTTTTAGAGTATTTGGAAAAATACCTGCTGAAATGCTTAATTTGACCTGAGAGTTTGGGGAATTTAGCACTTATACCATCTAGACAAGTAGCTCTTCTGACATCAAGTTTATATAATTCATTTAAAATGAATTGTATACTTATTTTAGGTATTTTGGAGTAGTTTTCTTTGCTGAGCTGTGAGATCCACAAATCTTTCGTTTATGTTCACAAATTAATCATTGAGTGCATTTACATTTTCAAGAGGTTCTTGCTGAATGTTACCATTTTCATCACTAATACATCTAAATATCAGGTTATTGACAGATTTGTCTTTTAAATCATTGAAGGTTTTCCGGTTTTCTAAGGTTCTTTTTCGTAATACTGTCTGATATTTCAGTGGAATATTACGTTTTCATTGCCTTTTAAATAATTGACTTGATTATGTTTCCCCATAATCTGTAATTCTAAGTATATTTTAATTTATGAAATATATCCCTTGTCTTAATAGCATTCAATATATCACTTGTGATCCAATTGGGTTGATTTTGTTGCTTAACTCTCTTGATATTAATAGGAGCATGACTGTTGGGTGTCAGTAAACATATCTATCCAAATGTCAAGAGCATCTGATTGGTCATCAAAAGATTCAATTATTGACCACTGGATATCTTTCAGTTTTTAAGGAATATGTGTGCATCACATCTTCTCATTATTTGATACTTTATATATTTGTGATGATACGGTTTACTATTTTAACTTAATTTTAGTCACCTACTAAACAGACTTCTTTGTTTTCTATATACAAAGTTTCAAGCTTACTTTGAAATATAGTATATCAAGCATTGTCAGCGTTCGGTGGTCTATATACACAACCTAATGCAAATGGTTTTTGGACATTATATCTCATTTCTAGCCAGATCATTTCCATACCATTTTCCTGAAAATACAGCGTCGTTTGAAAGGAATTCTGTCCCTAATGTAAAATGAGAAGTCCAATACCCTTTTGGAAAAGTCTGTCTTTTCTTTGAAAAATGTAGTTACGAATGTTAAGTTCATCATCATGAAAAAGTTAATGTAAGAAAGTTTCGCTGTATACAAAAATATCAATTACTGAATTATTTCCTAAAGAAGCAATTTGATTTCAATTAGTTTTGGGAAAAGATAATGGATGTTTAAATGGCAGATTTTGAGACCTTTTCACTTAAGCCACTGATTTTGAGACAGTTCTAAGTTTTGATGATCTTGAGATGAATGGCATGGAATATCTGAGCTAATATTTTCACTATCAATATATGAACTATGATTTTCCTCTAAATTATCTTCAATATGGTGTCCTAATCATGACTATCAATTGTTTTTTTTTCCAGAAGATTTTGTAATGAGTCTTGAAACATTAGCACTTTCAAATGTTATCTCCTTAACAGTTAACACATTATGATCACTTCGATTGATAGAAGTGATTAAAGAAATTGCACCAGAGGTAATTCCATGGGCATCATCACTCACTCGGGTATCTATAGTTTGTCTTCTATCATGACAGGGAAAATCACATATAGTAGATCTTATAGCTTGTTTCAATGTTTTGGAAAATTGTGTTTGGTTTTTTTTAACTTGTGGCCCCATCCTCATTGCCATAATCCTAATGGAGGATAGATGAGTGGAACATTGTGCAATGTTTTGCCTTATGTCCATATTGTAGACAGTCATGACACTGACTTTGCTGGTATGTAGGCATGATTCCACATTATACAATAGAAACATCTCCCTGATTTCTTATGATGGTTAGGGCAGTTAGCAAGGTCCCAATCATATTTATGATCCTGGTTTCTGTGAGTTTTAGAGGAGTCATAGTTGTCGTTTAGTATTGGGAAAATCTCATTTATGGCATAGAGAAAGTATGATAACCCCTCTTGTTCAAATGTATTTTGTCTCTTGCCATTACGTGTTCTAGAACTAGTCCATACTTTCTCACAAATGTATACTCAGTGTCTATTATTTTGCAATTCCACTCGTGATATAGATGTTTAATTAGAGCATTAAACTCAGGAATGTCTGTGTCAATTCTTGGGCATGCACTGCATAGAACAACTGAGGATTGTCCAAGTTGTTTAGAATGTTATAAAAATTGGTTTCAGTCTGGTCAATTTGAACATTATTACGAACATCATTACCACAAACACTGACGATGATGATGTCATACTGAGAAAGGTCACATTTTTCCATGGCATCAAATATATGACAAGTTTCTGCCCCAAGTAGACACATAACTTGAACCAAGGTTTCAGACCTTCTTTCATTAACATATTCAATAATGGAGTCTACAACTATGAGAGCGTTTTTTTTTCTCCAAAATTATCATGTTCTTTGATGTTTTTTTCTCTGTTTTTTGTAGAATCCAGTGTAGTATGACGGAATCCAAAGCTGTTATGTCGAAGGTGGAAATACACGTTATTGCTGGTTGTGACATTGCTGGGTAGAGAGTTTTCTACTGTAGCTTGAAGGACTTTAGTTTTTTTTCTTGTTTTTTTTTGTGTTTTTTTTTTGTTTTGGGGGGGGGGGTCCTGTATCCTGGGTGGGTGTTGAAATTTTTATTTTCTTTCTGAGTGTTTTTTTGTTTGTTTTTTTTTTTCTTTGTTTTGTTTTATAAGCCTGCTAATTTCACTTATGTGCTTTTAGTGATTCTTCTTTTAGAGTATTAACAACTTCTACTTTCATGTTTGTAATATCTTCCTGCGGTTAAAATTTCAGGATGAAAACTATTTGAAGCAGTGTAGCCATACTTAACTTGCATAATTTCTGATAAGAGCAAATATTTGTCTTTATTGAATTGTTCTACTTTCTCCTTCATTTTTGTGTTGTCCTCTTCCAGAATGAGGCAGTTGCTTGAGTACTTACTTAGGTCACATCTGGGGGTTGTATTTATTTTTTCAAGGCTCATAAATTTTGTCTTTATATCTGATAGGTGTTCTGCAAGTTTTTCATGTTTATTCCTTGCTGATTCCTGTTTGGTTTTTAAAGACTCACATTCCTTAATCCTCCCAATGTTCTCTCCGCCTCCACTGTGATGCATATAGAAATGAAAAATCATGTGAGCTGCATTGCAATTCAAAGATATAAGAATAATAATTTTTGTAGAAATGTAGACTTTATCTACTACCCAGATTTATGGTATTGTTACGACTTGCAACGGTAGCTGCACATATGCCGTAACGTTGCATTGGACTCCGCGACGGTCTTACTTAACCACAGTAAAGACCTTCTAAGGGCTGCTCCACTCGAAACCGAGACCCTCTTGGGGGCCTCATATCAACCGTGGCTTCTAAAGACTTGCTGGATCATCAAAATCGATCCTTTACATCCACTCCTGGCTCATGGCAATCGGCCAGGAAGCGTGTTAATGGGAATCGCCAAGTTCTTCAAGCGGACGCAACCACAGTCCGATCAGCAACCTCAAACTTGACCTCCTCCTTGTCGGTCGGATCCACGGCACCAAGTCTCCGCAGACCCCAAAAGAGGAAGTTCTATAATCCTCCTTCCTTTCCCACATGAGGAAGAGGGGACAGCTCCTCCAACCCCTCTCCTGCCATGAATACCCCTCCGGAACGTCCCTATAGGGGCTCACCTAGGCCTCTTTTCAGAGGCTTGGTCAAGCATCACGGACGATGAGTGGATCTCTCCATTGTGAACGAGGGTTATCAACTCCAGTGTTGAGAACAACCCCCACTATCAAGGATTGAATCTGGTGAATTTGTGGGAAGAGGTGCACACCCTTCCACAGAAAGGAGCAGTCTAGAGGGTCCTGAACGATCAATCTTCCGCCTTCTACTCCAGTTCTTAGTCCGCCGCAACTCGGTTGGGTCTTTTACCAAACCTCAAGAAGTCGGAACTCATTCCATCACAGGACTTTGTTTACGTGGGGATGAATTTCCTCACGAACCAGAACTTGGTCCGGGTTCCACTGGATCGGGTAGATCAAATCATGGCTCTTCTAGATGCGCTTCGAGGACAAACATCATTATTTGCTCGCCCTTTTCTATCCCTACTGGGAACCTTGAACCCCGCTGCCGACTTGGTTCCCTTAGGACGTCTCCATATGCGCCCTCTAGAGTTTCTCCTCTTCGCAAGGTGTAAACTACACCGATATTCTATATCAACCCTGATCCCACAAGGACAGGACATTCACCACCACTTGCGCTGGTGGATGAATTTGGAACAGATTCCTAGCTGGAGTCCCAATGCAATGCACCCGACCCTCACTCCTATATGTTCGCCGACGCGTCAGATTCCGGTTGGAATGCTCATTTAGAACAAGAGGGCGTAATTCTCCAGGGTCTTTGGACTCGGGCTGAATCATCCCTCCGATTAACAACCTAGAAATGAAAGCAGTATTTCTAGCGTTGGAAGGGTGCATCGACAGAGGAAGGGGTCGCAGCATCATGGTCTCCTCAGACAGGCATGTCCGTCCTAGATACGCTACGACGTCAGGGAGGCACACATGCCCCTTCTTTTTGCGTGGCGGTCTAGAACCTCCTCCAGTGGGCAGCCTCTGAAGACTTCATAATCCGAGTTCGCTACATTATGAGCAAGAAGAACGTATTAGTGGACAGCCTGTCCAGGACATGTCGAGACGTCCTCACGAAATAGTCACTTCACCACTCCCCAACAGAGTCCCTGTTCACGCTCTGGCTCAACAACATACTTCCCTTTTACGTATCTCCGGTCCCGGACCATAGAGCATGGGCAGTGGACGCATTCAGCTTCCGATGGGATCGGCTTTTCGCTTCCCACCGTCGCAACTGCTGCCTAAAGTTCTGTGAAATCCGAACTGCCACTGTTAAGATCATTCTCATCGCCCCACTGTGGCCCCAGCGATCATGGTTCAACGATCAGCTAGACCTGTTGATCTATCGACCCAGGTCTCTACCTTACCGGAGGGATCTCCTGTCTCAAAACAGGGGATCCCTTCATAACAACAGCCCACACATTCTTCACCTTCACGCTTGGCTCATCTAAAGCGATCTCTCCGCCAGAACAAGTTTTCGTGCAGAGTTGCCGGCTGCATCATCCAGGTCAGTAGAGCTTCTACATCCAAGGTCTATGATGCCAGGTGGAGAATCTTCTGTCACTGGTGCAGTAGGAAACACGTTGATCCAATCTGCCCCTCGGTAACTTATGTTGCTGATTTCCTTTTGTTCCTTTTTGAGACCAAAAGATGTTCAGTATCCACTAGTTTGGGTTATCGAGCTGCCATCTCCAACACACTTAAATTCTCTCAGGGCACGGCAATCGGTTCAGATTCATACCTTGCCGATTTTATTAAGTACTTTGAGCTCCAGAGACCCATCTCCCGCTCTCTTACGCCCAGCTAAAATCTTTCTTGTTTTTTTGTTTTTTTAGCCTTTAAGCAAAACCTACTATGTACCATTGAACGAAGCCTCCTTTCAGGACCTCACACTCTAGACTGTGTTCCTACTTGCTCTCGCGTCTGCGAGACGACGAAGCGAGATCCATGCCTTGTCTATTGACACTGGCTGTCTCCGGTTTAATGGGAATTACGACTATGTTTCCCTCTTTTGTCAACCGGGACTTCTCGCTAAAAATCAATTACCTTCGGTGGCTCCACTACCTTCACTGTGGTCCATGTTTTCAGCACAACACGTGGCTTAGAGGACACCAACCTTCTATAAGATGAACCTCTCCCTCTACGATGAGTACATTCCATTTTCTCTTTTTTGATCAGTTTAACTAGAGCATCAGCCTATCCCCCCAACTGACAAATTCAGTTAAACAATGGCGACAGGATAAGTAATTGCTGCTATTAAAATTTAGTTTAGTTTTTTGGGGGAGGGGTAAAAATTATTTTAATTATGCAATACTTACATGTCGCTATTGTCGAATGCCCTCCTCCCACCCCGCTCTGATGTCTTGCGTAATCGTCGTCTAAGAAAAAGATGACAGTTCAGACAAGCCTAAGCGACGCACTGTCTGGAGTTCAAAGGTCATACTAACCTTTTTCTCCACTTTGTGGGAGGATGTATTCACATCGAACGGACGGTGATTTTCGGCACGAAATTGAATAGCCAAACTATAGCGACAGGTAAGTATTACATAATTAAAATTAGTTTACCCCCCCCCCCAAAAAAATATATATATATATATTTCACACATGGAAGTCTTAGGGTCAGAGACATTACACTAAGGTGATGATATGAATAAAATGTATTTTCTCCACTATGAAGCCTGAAATAGACATGATGATCTGTAGGATTGTCATGATAATTATGACTGATGGACAATGACATCACAAGCAAAAAATGCCTTATCCTCAATAATAAACATGCTTTCATGTATAAAATGGCATGTAATGAATCCACTCATTTGCAATACATCTATTTCATATATCACACTTCACGCCAAGCAGTAGAAAAATGTCCCTCATATGAAACAATTGTGAAATACTACATCAGACATGCAATACATGATTAGAACTGAATGAATAAATGATAATTAAACCACCATGGTTATGTACAAGAAATCCACATAAAGGTACATTAAAGCAATTCTCAGATTGTGAGATCACATAAAGAATTAAGAAGATGCATATCTGAAAATAGACATAATCTCTAGAATCTTCATGAGTGCAAAATGCTGCGTGACATTGAATGGGTGCAATGCGCACGGTTTATGCGTGGATGCAATTTGGAGAACAATGTTCACTCAGACAGCTCCATCAGGAGTAGAGTATCTTGCATCATTGCAAAGCTGCTGAATGACCCTGTTTGCACTGCTGATATACATTTAGGTCCCACCAGGGCAAACTGAGCCCTTCGAAATGAAAGGCCTCATAGATAAAAGATAAAGAATGTTATTTCAGACCTTCATCCAATGACATGGATGATGTCAGTTAGTAGGAATTGCACTCAGGTGCTGTACTAGCAGATATCATCTTAACTTCATGAACATATGGTTGGTTTTGGGTTAATTCCTAATAAGAGGAGCAGATAACTGATCAACATAGACTAAGCTGAAATATTGTTCCTTTCTCATTTGAGTAGTAAGAACAAGCAGATACCATGTCACAACCTTTACCAGGTCATGTTGAGGCACTCACGTAATTGAAGATATCTGATATGCTGGAAAGAAAGAGCATGCCCTTTGCAGATGGCGTCCTCTGCCATGATTGAAAGCCATGTACCAGGGTCTTGATCTCTAGAAGATTAATGTGCGTTAAGTAATGCTCATATCTGAGAAGGAAAGCAGGAGGTGGGCATCTCAGCCTGTCATGCTGGCTTCTGAGCAGATTGTGGCTTACAGCAGTTGTTACTAGAAATGCCCGTTGTAAGGCAAGGTCTTCATATTTGCTACGATAGGTCCTCATATAGCATGGAACTTGATAATTTGGTCTAGAGGGCACAGATCAGCCGCCACTGGGATAGAAGGAGCATCTGCAGTGGTCTGAGGACCAGGCAGCCCAAGACCTAGAGGCAAAGAAATTTTGGTTGAAATTGTGTTCTCTGAGCAAATGGTAGACACCACCAAGACGAATTCAGTATGTGTTCCAGAGAGAAGCAGACTTTGAAGTCCATGCCCAAATGAATTAAATACATTGAAACGAGTGATTGCATGCTTTGGTTTAGAATCACTGACCTGGTGCTCATTCTATCATGTTGACCAGCTAGTTTGATGTCGCAGACGTGATGGTAGTTTAGAAGTGTGACATTATTCTGTCCATGATTACATACGAAACCCAAGGGACTGATATTCAGACTGAAAGGAAGTGCACTGAAATGGTACCCTTTGTCCCTGTACATGAACCTTACAGATTACTGTTAATGGGAATGTGAAGGTATGAAGTTTGGGGGGCCTAAGTTGACAATGAAATTGTCCTCATGAACAGCGTTGAAAACCAATCGCAATGTCTCCATTATGAACGTGGTGTCTGAATGAAGTAGATGAGAGAGTTTAAATCCATGACCAAACGAAGTTTGCCATTGGCCAGTGTGTGAAACGTACTAAAAAATCATGTAGCCCACAGAACCAGTACCCTGACAATGCTAATGGACCTGTCCATAAACAACTCGTGCTATATTTCATCATGCATGAAGACAAAATGTAGTCAATTACTCAATGGTAAATGCATGTAGACATGAATATCAGCCCCTAGTAAAGTTAATTATATAATTAAACATGGACAATAAAGAAAAGCACAAAAAAGTCATCGGTCAAATTTATTAAATTTTATTAAATTCACCAAAGCATGGATGGTGTTTACTGACCAGGACAATTATGCTTACTGTCCATCTGATCCAGATCCATATACAACTCATCTAGAGACTAGGCATAACAATATGTTGCTTCCATTGATGACCAGTCTGAATAAGAATCAGGAGCTTCATCCACTGACTTATTATCAGTGACAACATCAGACCTAGACCCAGCCTTCAAAGATGAGGCTCAGGTATTCAAAGTACAGCTGCCCAGTTAGGTCTGTGGAAAGATGAGTTCCATCAGTGGATAGCTAGAACTGGATCAGAAGCATCCACATCAGTTGATTTCTCACAGCATCACAAATGATATCCATTTCTGTAGGTCAGTGAATTTTCAAGCCAGAGTCTTTAAATGTAGTTAAAAGTACATCATTCATTTCGCACATTTCAACACCATTCGAATCCACATACATGCTGAAACAGGGTGGCGTGTTTACATCAAATGCCGCCATGAACTGTGGAATAATTTTTTTTTTTTTTTTATTAAGGAGTGATCAGATTTCCCATTCGGCTATCTTTGGTCATAACGTAGTTGCCTCCCTTGTGATTCCTTGGCAGTTGCATCACTATACATGTAATTGTGCTCAAATTATTTCAGATGATATGCTTCTCGCAGCAAGTCTTTTTCTTTGTATTGAAATATAGAATGTATTGCTCATCGTACATTAATGTAGAAACTTAAACTATTTTATATATATATATTTTTAAGGACATGTTTGATTTCAAATCGGCATCCACAACCAGTTAACTATTTTCGAGGCCATACATTTCCATGGCATCCTTCATAGAAGCATTTATATAGTATAGTACTTTAGCATTAAGATAGCTTATTACAAAAGTTATGCTAATTGGTAGCATGATAATGACAAATATACTTTCGATCAAATTTGTATAACCTTTATTATTTAACCTCTACTTCACCCGCATGCTATTAGCTTTAATGTTTACTATTTGCCTTAAGATGTTATTTTTGAAGAGACTATAAAGCAATCAAATTCAATAGAAATATAAATCATGCCGAAAAATTTCAAACGGTCACCAAAATATGTTTCTTGTAAGTTCAGCTCATGCAGCTGTTATGGTTACATGTAGATATAGATTTTGTCATTGGATATAAAATGAAGGCTCCATTGACCCTGTTATAGTAAAGGTTTTCCTTACTGGTTATTTTTAATAATAATAATAATTACTTGTTAGATGAGTCTTCATAACATGTGGCTATGAATGTAGAAACTTTGTTTTTTGTTAATACTGTGCATGTATCCAAAGAAGGCCTGCAAAAAGGAGAGGGGTTTTTTTACAAAAAAAGGAACTCCATACTTCAGAATATGAAGGTCATCCTGTTGGTTTTTAAATTAATAACACACTGATAATATGTTGGATCAACAGTCATCTATTGCTTTGTGAACGTGTCATGACCCTTTTTTGCATATTTTTATCTAAATTATAGGAATGTTGGGATGTGTATTACATTGGTAACAGTCTGGACAGAATTCAAAGGACCATAATTCAACTCTGGGTTAAATTCACTGCATTTAAAACCTGTTTCAGGTCAGTTGTTCCCAGAAAATTCTATCTTAAGTCAAGATTAGGTTGCCCTTTGTAAAGACCGATTGGATTTTCTTTAGTCCTTTTGATGCCCTCTTTTCCTCATTTGATATAAAATCAATCTTAACTCGCGACCTTAACCATTCAGCCAGTTTGTCTCCCCCTAGACTTAGTATACTGTAACTATGACATGTTTCTTCCAGGAGGGATGGTGAAATACATGTACCTTATGAGCAAATTGTCCTTTGGTATAGTTGCACAGATTTTGTTAACAATTACTTATCAGTGGTCAATTTAAAGTGTGTTGAAATATGAAACTGAATTGAATTGAGTCATGTCATATTATGATGACAATGTGGCAAAGGAGGTAATGCCGCATTGAAAACATTTAATTGTGGTGAGCAATTGAAAAGTGGAGGCCATGTTTTAGTGTTAGCTTCAATGTTTATGTTGAGATTTAAAAATGAAAATCCAGTTAGTTATTGAAAACATTATGAAATCTTTGTGAGCAGAATATTGTCGTTGATTGAGCTGACAATTACCTATCGTACTGTAACTAGCTTGAGCTGGCAACAATTTGTAATCTAATTAAATTTCTTGAACATAATTTTTTTACTTTTTATACCAAATGAAAAAGTTGAATATCCATTTTCTCTGCATTGTGAATGCTAGGTTAGTGAAAAATGGAACTTATCACCACTTCATAGCGTGGATGATCATGACCGTTATTGTACATAGTATATACTACTCACAATATTAGGTTCTACTTCTAATTCGGTCACTCTGACTAGTATCTTTGGTTTGCTAGTGAACAGAACGAGACTAAACTCTCCAACTCATATTAACTCAGATATGTTGGTACAAACCAGTATTTGTATGAAAGTATCATATTTTTGTCTTAGTCCATACAGTAGTACAATAGTACCATGGAAGTCTTGAAATAGCCCTTAAAAGTGGGTGGTAATCAGTGTTGCTTAGACTGTATATGGGTGCAGCCCAGTAATTATTTATAACCTGTAGAATCAGTCCAGATGTCGTAGTGTTTTGAAGATAACATTTAAAATTCTTCCTCCCACTAGGATTTCAAAAAAGGTAACATAATAAATCCATTATTTTTGGAATGAGTTGATGGGAAGAGAAGATAGAACAAGACTAGTCCTTGTTAAACGTACTTAGTAATTGGTGGCTTTAGAAGTTTTTGTCTCATTGAGAGAAAGGGAATGGAAGGGTGTTCCCCATTTAGGATGTCTTGGAGGATGCTTCCTGTTTCTCAGATCTCTCCTAGGAAACGAGGGCAGATCTCACATGGTCTTTGAATTTTGTGTGTTTTCTGACCCGTTGTAATCTAAAAAGGGCTTTGTGACGGTGTTTCCAGGATAGCAGACGTGGAGACAAATGCATCTCATTCCACAAGTTGAAGATCAATAGATGCAGCTACTTCACTGAGTAAGTTAGTATTGAGCTGCTGTTTGCAGATGAGCTATGTGAGAGACTGACTCTCATGCATGAGTGTCAATGGGGTTCTTGACGAAAGGCGTTATGATATGCTGAGATTGCTGAAAAATAGCCATGAAACAAGCTGAACTTGGATTATGACACTACAACATTTAGAGGCAGTTGTTGAAGATCAATGTAATGTAGGTTGAATCTTTTTTGGATATTGTGAGATTGAAAAAGGAAGATGGCACTTCTGAGCAAAAATCTTCACAAATGAAGAGTAGGGTAATATGTGAACCTCCCATGAGGGGTGCAATGAATGAGCAGGTGAAACAGGCTGTGAGGAACAGTGAACAAAAGCTGGGAGTCTGTCCATGTTATGACAGTTATCTCCCGGCATTCACTCCGTGTTTCATCTATGGTCTGGTACTGGTACCAGGCATCTTGGAATGGAATTTTGCCTTAGCCATTACTGGGTTGGGATGGAGCCAGAACCGGTGATGGAACTGTCTGGGGCCGGTTCACTATATATACTTCCTTGGGTCTGATACTACAGATAACATGTTACATCCTAAAAAGGATGTAACACAGACATGGAGTCAGGCGTTTGTGCATTTGTGTGTAACAGACAAACTCGAATGGCAATCAATATAGGTCTGATAGCATGGCATTATTTGACATGGGTCTGACTCTGTCAAATTTTGAATAAATTCCAAAGCATCCAATATATAAAACAATTCTATCACATATAAAAGATGGCGAGAAAGAATACATTTTTACAGTTCATGTACCTTTACAGCTGAAGATTGTTTCCGGAAAGTGGACAGCTTCCTGACCTAACTCATATGTATTGTGATAATACAATGAGAATTTTTTCTATAAGTACCCTGGTTATGGTCAAATCCACTGCTAGGGAACTTGAGGTAATCGGGTTTTTTACTGCAGGCATTTTGCACATGCAGCAGTGGATGAACTGAACTCAGTCCTTTAAATATGGCTAAAACTAAACCACCCTTTGGTAACGTAGTGCGTGGCACTGAAACCTCTCCACATTTTCCTTGGTATATAATGCATTGACATTAAGTACACACAATTCCGTGGCAATGCATGCACTAAATTGGAGGTGGTAATGACCGATCGTCTGATCAAAATGTAAGCACTGTATATTTAGGGCCTCTAGGCAGTTATTATACAGAGATGACAACCATGCTAACATAATCTTATTGTTTTATTACACCTGGCCATAAGGGTACGTTAGCTTATGGTACGGCCCACCATCTGTCGTGCATCGTCAGACACCTGTCATCAGTTCTCTGTCCATCAACAATTTTATTGTTAACTTTCTGGAGTCCATATTTCTAATCCAAATTTGATCAAACTTGGAATATGGGTCTATATTTTAAAATAACTGACGAGTTTGAGTATGAGCAAGATCCATGCTTATTGAGGTGATCTGCCACCTGATTTTTTGGCCATGTAACCATTTTAGATGGCACATTTCTGATCCAATTTTGATGAAAATTGGAATATTTGCTCATATTATTACGATTTTGGGCAAGTTTGATAATAATCAAGATCCATGTGATTATCTTATATATGATTGCTGAGCCTGTTACCACTCTGGAGGCCATATTTCTGATCTGATTTTGATCAATCTTGGAATTTATGCTTATGTTATGAAGGTTTCGGACAAATTTAATAATGTGTGAGATGCCCACATATTAATGATGTGATCTTGATGTAGGACAGAAAAATCCAGTATGCGTGCTCCACATGGGAAGATTCGGTTCTGTATGAGGTAATGTGAGAACATTGTATCAATATAAGTATTTTTGTCTTTCCTCTTTCATATTCTCTACTTTTCTACTATTCCACAGGTTTTACTTGGATTTCCGACAATCCTATAAACAGCTCAACATGTGAAGGCAGAAGCATAATTATGGCTTGGGAGTATACAGGAGGAACTGCTTTAGTAATAGAGTGGAGAAAATCTAATGGAACAGGATTTATAGAAGTTGGTAATTATGTTGGAAGTGTGCTCACTGGAGAAGATGGCTATATCAATAGGCTAAAATTGATTGGAAACGCTGGCCTTGAAATCAACGAGTCCACATCAGATGATAATGGTACATACCATGTTGTAATTACCACTTTGACTAATCCAGAAACTAGTTCTGCAACAGTAAATGTTTATGGTAAGTAAATAATTAGCATTTATTTTTCTTGCATACATGTATCCTTTTATGTGAACAGGTTGATTGCTGCTTAATATTTTTTTGTAGCCATTACATACCATGAACTATATGTATCATAGTTTATTCAGTACCCTCACAATGCCTACATAAATGCACACCGCTGCTTTTATTCAAAACCAATAGAAACAGCAAAAACTATTCCTTTTGAGCTCACATTTTTTAATTTCTTCATGCCTTGTGGGATGGTTTAAGCCGATGAAACTTGCTAAAGACATTCTGATTTCCTTTGGACTTACATGTACCACAATGCATACTGATGTTTTGTTACGATATAAATTGAATGGGTTTAAGGGTAAACATGGCCTTCAAAATTGTTATCAGTATATTAATCCTCATTAAATTCTAAGCTATTGTACAAATTTTCAATGATGTGGCTAATCAGATAACCAAGATAGAAGCCAAGATTTAATTATCCCAGTGTCGTACCATGTTGGCATGTACTGGGTACTCCAAGACAAACTGAATTAATTGCTTCTTTATTCCAGTGATATTGCACTGGCACATCTCACTGGCAATATTATATAGAAGTTCTACATTTTTATAAGTGAGGTTTCGATTCCTTTTCACACATAAGTCATATAAAATCCATAAAAGCCATTTTTCTTCATTGAAATCCTGTAAATGTGGGTGACTGATTAAAAACAAAAGAACAAGGAAATAAGTTCATTTATGCATGAAAATATGAGGATAATTTTAATGCTATGTTGCTTTTCTTTGTTTTGTAAGTTAGTTTTAGTAAGTCTATGACCTAAGACAGCTGAATCGCATTTTACAACCCCATCGACAGATTGATCAAGGATAGCATGTGTCATATGACATGGTTAACTTGTGTTATCATATGTCCTTTATAGCACATGACAACTTTATTTTTAACGATGACAGACATTACGAATTACATGACATTTGGAATCAGACTTGCTCATTCCTTACATGTTATTTATTATTTTATAAAACTACTCGTCTGGTAATTTGCAACTGAAAATGCAGCCAACTCACTTACACACACTTGTAGTATTAGTACATACTTGCTTCTCTTTCTCTCTCTCTCTCTCTCTCTCTCTCTCTCTCTCTCTCTCTCGCTCTCGCTCTCTCTCTCTCTCTCTCTCTCTCTCTCTCGGTCTCTCTCTATCTCTCTCTCTCTCTCTCTCTCTCTCTCTCTCTCTCTCTCTCATGCACACACACATGCAGGATAATTGAGGTTAGTTCATTTGGCTTGATAGTACTAACACGGTATTAGCCAAACGTGTCTGTTGCATATCACGAATGCAGTGTCCTTTACAACCAAATGGTGAACCTTCCGTGTCCAAAAAATGTAGAAATTAGAGCTTGATTTTTCCTAAACTAATGGGCCAAATGTGCTCACATGTAAAAAAAAATACACTGCTGCATAGGTGAGTGCGTGCGTTAAAAAGGTACATCTGAATAAATATGAAACGGACAGACATCATCTGTGAGAAGGTTGGAGGGAAGGGATTAAATGGTTGAGTACTCGTTTTATAATTGTGTTGGGAATAATTATCAATAAATCATTAAATACCTTTGTTCGAATACAGTTTGCTTTTCTGTATAAATTACCTTTTTTTCAAGATAAACAATATTTGAAAGATCATTACAAATACAAGAGATTGCAATCCCCATCACATGTGTACCAGAACAAATATTGTGTATTATATCACTGCTTTTTTCATGTGAATGTGGATCTATTCTAGTGTTACTGTTTATTCAGAACAGAAGTAAATTTTTTCACAAAAAAAGAGGACATTTATTTTGAGAAGCAAAACTCGAATTTTAATTTTTCTATAGGTAAAATATTGATGCTGTAATTTCATTGCAAGTAATCACACAATTTTTGCACATCCTTGAGCAACCTCAATGTGCCAGTTTGGGAATTTTAAGTTCACTACAAACTTTTGGATCTCACTTCTCCATAATGGACCCTGTCTATGAAACTTTGCTTTTTGTGCATCAAGTACACCTTTCAGTGGTTCCCTTTCTATCCTTGAACACATGGCACAGATTAGGACAGACTTAGATACTTAATAATGATACATGCACTTACATAATAATATTTAAAACTGTTGATTGGTCAATTGAAATGAGTTGACTTGAAACACAACCATGACCACTAGTTCTTATTGGTAGGATTTCCCTGCCTTTTGTATTCTACCACCTTTACATGATTTGATACAAACGATGTAATTAACATGGTAATACGAAAGAAAGTATGCTTTTATTTGATTGTAACAATACGATAAACACTTCTGCAAGTTGAAGATCAAAACACAGTGGGCACTTAATTAGGTTCTCATGGAAAAGTTTGCAGACATTGGTTTGATGGTAGATTGATACTTTTCACATTTGAATACACGCAGGTACACCAAACTGATGATGATTATATTGAAACCAAATTATAAGATAAAACTGAAGCATGAATTTCACTTGACAAGACTTATTTAACTGGTATTTATTTCTTAACATGTTACCACCAGTAGGCATTAGCAACATTTTCATTGATCGATATTTCATCGTTTATTGTTATTTACAGAATTTATCATATTTGAAGTCTATTTAACAAAATATATGACTTCTTATTTAAAGTTGCAGTTTTTAAAAATTTACCTATAGTTGGCACCATATAGCAACTATTGTACTCAAGTGGCGTAATAAGATAATATGTACAGAATCAATCTGCCTGTGTACCAATGCCTTAGATTCAAGATGGGGAGCTCATCTAGAACCAGAGGGAGTATTACTGCCGGATCTGTGTTCTTGGAAAGAACCTGCCCTTCACATCAACAATATAGAAATATGGGCTGTTTTTCTAGCCATTCAAGGGGGCAGTAGCTGAACAAGTTATGGCTGCTTCATGGTCACAATAGACAATATGTTGCTTTTAGCATACCTCAGGTATCAAGGGGGCTTGCATGCCCCTTCCCTCTGCTTGGAAGTCCAGAATCACTGTTGGATAGCTTCAGAGGAGATCACTGTCAGAGTCTGTCACATTCCTGGCATTGATTATTTGTCTGTGGAAAGGGATCATGTCAACACCTTCTCTTCTATGTGTTCCCATTCAACCTCTATGGGGCTTGGAGACTCCTTGCACCTGATGGTGTGTCTACAGTGACTTCCTTTCCCCCAATTGTACCATGCATGCATTTTACATGGTTCCATGCTTCAGCAGACTAGGCAGGCTGTAGGCCCTGTCCATCTCCCCCAACTTTACTATCAAAAGAAAATGAGGGGATCTGCCACTCTTCCCCTCCTGCATCAAGGGGGAATTGCTAATCCCCTTTACCATGTACAAAGAACCAACATGATAATCCTGTCAGTACCTGTAAGCAGAGACAGGACAATGAACATGCAATCATAAAGTTCCCTTTTTTCAAGGAGGGATAGTCCTGTCTCACCATGAGAGCGAAAAGTGGACAATGAATACTGAAGTTTAGTAGTCTCAAATGAGTTACTGGAAGACACAATTATGTTCCCGCCCTGGGTCTCCATGTCCATCCCACTCCTTGAGTCAGGTAATTTCAGAATTATTGTTGTTGTTGGTTTTAATGCCACTGTCAACACATTATTGGCCAGATCATATAGAGAAAATGGGAGTTAAATGCCTTTCCAAGTGACACTCTGAGCCAGTTGACCCAGGCTGGCCTGGACAGGTATCAAACCTGTGACCCTTTTATTATGACTGATGCTCTACCAGCTGAGCTAGAATGGCTCCCTAGGTGACGAATAATGAATAAGTTTGAACTTTTGACAAGATAATTTACTGTCTTTTTCTCCCAGATCTTTGATCAAAGCGTTCTGGATCTTTGGACACCAGGATCCTGTCCAGTTTGGGGACACATTCTAAACCAGATCTTCTGTTGCCCCCACACTCCGCAGTGGTGAATGAGTTATTACAGAAGTTATTGTGAAGCCAGGAGGCATCATGCAGCAGGACAGATGTATAGTCAGTCCTCTCCTCCCATGTTGACCTCTTTGCAGCTGTCTCCTTCAACCTGTTAAAGAAGGAATCGTACTGGCTGATTTACAGAGGATGTTGGAAGCAGTTGCCAGGACATCAAGACATGTGTTCTTATTGTCATTTGCAATCTCTTTGGAGCATCTTCATTTCTGTAGGGATTCTGTCCTGGATGCATCCAAGATCTTAATGTAGCACAAACCTTTTGAGAGCAATGACCCTTGATGCAAAGACATTATTTAGCAGCCTAATACCCACAATGGCCTAACAATATATGAGGGATTAGCAACACCATCTCTGGCTTCAGTCCCATCTAGATTGGTGACGAGGCTCTATTCTTAAAGGTCTTTTGGTTCCTCTCTTAAGCATTCAATGTTCCTACTATCTCGGATTGAGGGTTTTTGTACCCCTAGATCACTAAAATGGGAGTATAACAGAACTATTGGGGGTGCATATTGTGAAGAAAACAAAATAGTATCATTGCACTGGGGTATAACAAAATAAAAAAGACCTAAATAAATTTGCAAATAAATAATACTTTCTAAACGTATTTGCATTTAGTACATAAGAAACGTTATGCTCATGTACAGATGGATTCAGTACTAAGCTATTTAACAAACTATAAATATTGTAAAAGCTTTCTGAGGTTTTCGTTCACCTCTGAATGAAGTTATTCGATGTTTTCTTTAATTAAAATAACCCTAAGGAATACCATTGCCTCAATTAATTTGCAGGTCAGGAACCACATATGCCACTCCAGAATTTAGTGATCTCCATGTTTCTTTCTGGATCTGTACTGTGCACTGAAAGCATATTAGTACAGTAGATGTAAGGAAAACGTCTACCCTTCATGGCCAATATGACAACCATTAAAGAGTTACCTCTCAAGTGTATCATTAAATTTGCACCCGTCAGCCATGTTTGATCATGTTGTCCTTGTTATCATTGAGAAATAAGTTGCAATTGATTAATACCAATACCCAAATACAAATATAGTGCTTTGACTTAATTTAATAGATGCACCAGGCTTCAGCTTCTGTACGTTGAACTGCATGTATCAGGCTGATGGTCTGTACATGTCAGGTGCTGGTTAGACATGATTCACATACATTTTTGAGTGAATGAGAACACTGGCATTTTAAGCAGGCACCTCAAGAGAACAGTCAATATCTATGTTAAATCTTTTCCCTGTCTTTTTCAGAATGGTGGGAGGGGCATTTCTACCGACCTCTCCCTTTTCCCAATTGGCCCTGGGTAGTCGAACCCTCTCCTACCCAATCTTATTAGATGTTGACAGCCAGCTCAAAAACCTACTATATTAAATTTTAACATTATAAGCCACAGTATTGCTCATTGAGTGCAGGCTCACAGATTTCCTGCAATATTTTGCTCTATGTTCCCCAAATCTTGAAACTGTGCGCCCCTCTGGGTGCGCTTTTTCATTACAAAAATTTAAAAATACACCTACATCTTTTAATTTATGGATGAACATCCATGGCACAGTTGCTGCTAGCAATGGCCAAAGTCGCAAAAGGTAATAAAAATGTAAGATAACTGTAAATATTTATTTTAAAACAATGTATCTGGCAATGAAAACATTCAAGGTTTGTGGTTGTCGGACAAGTTGCAATGTAAAACGTTTGATAGCTTTTAGTAAAAACGTATTTTTGAGGTTAAAGTCACCCCTACAACGAGGATTATTTAATTATTTTGCGGTTTAAATAATTATAAAAGAGGCTACATTTATGCATATCCACAATTTATCATTTAATTAATGATTTGTTAGTGTGAAAAGAAAAATATTTCAGAAAACATAGTTATTTATTATAATATATGCTGGTAGATAATGGGTGTACACAAAAGTTAAATGAGAGCAAGATCCAGAACAGAAAATTCCATGATGTAGCCCATTTTCAGATTAACCAGATATTCAATCATGTTAATATTTTCATGAGTTACTTGAGCACATGGTAACACTCTTATTGTAATAATGTAAATGTCCAAGGGGAATATGATAGTACAGTGCAGACCATAAAGTTAAGGTGGCAAAACTGTCACAACAAATAAGATTATCTCAATTTTATAACACTGTTAATGCATTATGTACTATTATTTTCCTTTGTCTCTTTAACAGGTTATGTTTCCCTAATTTGGAAGATGGGATATATAGTGTATCCCACCCCTCAGATCATATCTGCTACACTAAAGCCATATATTGTTACATCACTGTAACATTTTTTGTTATAGTGTTTCACTGACTTAGCCATGTAAATTTAATTTTGAGCTGGCCACTTAATAAATAATGAGAACGCTGGCTGCAAAGGCCTGCTCTTCTTCCTGCTGTCACAGTTGGTGTCAGACTGAGCCTTTTTACAGAGGCTTAGTCAGACAATGCATGTGTCATTTCCACAGCAAAAGAAGGTTACCAACCCAACCCTTTGTGGCTCCAGCAGTTATTGTTCAGTGATCTGAACCTGTGTTGGTAGATGTACCCAAGGAATTAATACTGTTGTAGATCCTGCATTTGCAATGCAAAGCAAAGCAACAAATCATCCACCTTCATGCCTTGCTCATATCAATCCCACCATGATCAGTTTTCGAACACGGTTGCCAAATGTATTGGCTAGGCTAGAAGGTAGCCAGCTTCCATGGTTTACAACACCACATAAAGAATATTCTTTAATTAGTGCAATAGGTAACGCATTTGATCCTATATTTTCCTTTTAACTGCACTTGCATATTTTCTTCCCTCTCTTTTCAAGCAAAAAGATGGCTACATCGTTTGTACAAGTCCTTCAAATTGAAAATATGCTTACTTTTGATTAAACCTTAGTAAGACTGGAAAAAGTGTTTACTTGCAAAAAAAAAGCAAAATTCGTTAAAAAGTCCTCCTTTTTATTTTTCTAAGTTTTTCATCGGTAATATCAGCTTTATCGTTACAGTTACTAGCAGATTTTTTGTTTATCGAACAGTATACCAATCAGCACACCTCGAAAGAATCCCTGGACTCTTTCAGTATGGAGGTAAGGAATCGGCAGAGTTGTGACGAGGGATCAGTGTACAATATTAACATTACGAAATTATGCAAGATAATTTGCAAGATCAGAGGTCATTAAATCACGTGAACTGCACGCATAGTTTGAGTCTTGGTCTTCATTGTGGGAATATTTGTGTTTTAGACATTAGAGTCGATTTGATGTTACTACATTCGTGAAAATGACAGGTTTTTGTAGCTTCAGTTTGATATGGCTAGCAAAGCCGGAATGGCGATCTTGGTTACGATCGGTTAAAAGAGATCCACATTCAGCTATGTGTTTTTTTGTGTATAAAAGACTTGTTAGTGGCCTTCATGGGGAAATCAGCAGTGAAAAAACAAGCATGAGGTGAAAAGCACCAACAGAGTTATAAAATGGCTTCCATTAATTCATTAGTAAATTACCCATAAGCACAATATTGCTTCTATCTTTTACATTATATATGTACTTATTTAAATGAGGTAAATATCGACAAATGAAGTAACCGGTCATTGTCATGATTGTGTATTTTATTTTTGAGTCAGATTTATGAGACCATATCGTACGCTCTAGTTTAGGGCATATACAACTATTGCCAGACGGTTTTTCTTCGCAATAAAATTAACAAATAAAGTGAAATAAGTTATAACTTAAAATGTACGTGTCTCTTTACTTTTCGAAAATTTTCCGAAAAAACATCATCAGATTCAGAGTGTATTAATATCGGCAATGAAGTAATCTGTAGGCGCTGAGCCTAGACTAACACAGTCTGAACGCCCGACTTCATAAATTAAGTATCGCTGATTTTTCATGCAGGTAATATGTCGTCATTGTGTGAAAGCTTTTTTTTCACAAAAATTAATTACGTAGTGCATTCCTGGATTATTTTTTTTATCTTTTGTAAATACACGAGAGTATTGCTTATGACATCTTGTATTGTTGCGTTTATCTTGTACAATTCAAATGAATTATGGCCATATTAATTAAACATTCTTACAATATGTTGATATTGATAATTAATTTTCAAATTACAATTTTTCCATGAATAAGAAGTCTGCTGAAAAGGATTTGAATGCTGCTTCACTACCTGTTGCTTCAGCTTTAAGTGTTACATCTATTTTGTTGTCCCCATCTTTTGCTTAGACCAGTGCATCTTATTTCATTAATGATAATGACAAGTACAAAGCAGCAATTATATAGTGTTTCATGATAGTGAGCTCCAACATGTCATTCAAATCATTTGAAAATGCTAGGAATTTTAAATGTGCGGAGACAAAAGCCAGGTACATGACTGTATGTTGCTTGGGTGAATTCTCCAAAAAGCAAATGGAAAGCAAAGTCAAAGAAGAAGACTACTGTTTGATGAATTACTTAATTAAAAAATGCCGAAGAAACAAATGGACATACATCTTCGTTTCGGGGAGAACACAGAAGTATCGACTCACTCCCTCACTTCTATATGTATCGGACATGCCCCAGATATTGCGTCCGAAATCAAAGATATAATTTTATCCCTTCCTCAGAACAATTTAATGCAGCTCAGAATGGATGGACCCAATGTCAACTGGAAAGTTTTTGAAATGATTTCTGAAGATGTTGAAAATTCAGCTGGAAAAAAGCTTCTGAATGTTGATTCATATGGCCTTCATATAGTTCATGGAGCCTTTAAAAATGCAATGTTTTCATATGATGGCTAGGGTGTAGATCACTTTTTGTCATCATTGTACATCTTATTAAAGAATACCCCAGCAAGACTAGATGACTTCAAGTCTACTAGTGTCACCACAACCTTTCCGCTTAAATTTGTACAGCATCGCTGGGTAGAGAATGCACCAGCTTTGGAACGCTGTATTGATATTTTGCCTTAAATTAGAAGTTATGTAAAAGCAGTATCAAACAGGAAGGTCAAAAGCACTGGAACAAAATCATTTGAACTTGTGCAGACTTATTTGAAGGATCATCTTTTTTGATGCAAAGTTGCATTTCATTATTTCTGTTGCTAACGAAGTACATCCTTTCCTAACATTCAACCAGGATAACAAGCCACTGTTACCTTTTCTGACTACAGATTTATTTATAATGTTAAAGGGCATTTCGGAAAAATTTCTGAAGCCCGAGGTTAATAAGAGCATAAAGACAGTCTATCAGTTTGCGAAGCATGATTTAAGTAATATTTCTGAGCATAAAGATGTATGGCTTGGGTTTTCTGCAGACAAGATTTTGACAAGCACATCCGTCAAAAAGCTTAAAGTCTCAGAGAAAAACCTTTTTGGTTTGAAATTGGATGCAAAGAAGATTTGCATTAATCTTTGTCAGAAGCTGCAAGAAAAGTATCCATTGCATTATATTCTTGCCAAATATATTATTTGCATGGACCCACAGTTTTGTGTACAAAATCCTTCAGAAAGTGTCAGATTAATGCAAAATAGTTTAAGGATAATAGTTGACGCCAAGGATCTTGAAGAAAGATTTCGTGACGACGTTTTGTCATCATTTTCCGAATTTGTCCGAAGTGATATAGGACGTTTAGATTCATTGAATAAAAATAAAGATAGGCTGGACACCTTTCTTTACACTGCCATGGCAGAAAAATATCCTCAGCTGTGGCAGGTCACATGAAAGCTGTTAATCTTGAGTCATGGCCAAGCTTCTGTTGAAAGAGGCTTTTCTATTAACAAAGATATAATCTGTGAAAATCGGAATGATGATACTCTTATTGAAACGAGGCTGATTAAAGAGTACATTGTGTCAATAAGGGGCATTTCAGAAGTGTGTATTACTCAGGAAATAATACATTCGGCAAGAGAAGGAAAGTCTAGATAAATGAGGTATTGGAGAGAGCAGGAGGAGAAAGAAGAAAAGGAACGGTGCAGCAAGCAAGAAGATAAAGGTAGAATAGGAGGAGATGGATTCTTTAAGAAATACATTTAAGAGGCTGTAGAAAGACATTGAAAATCTCACTTCTAGTTATATTGAAAATTGCGGACAAATGTGAGACAACTGGAAGGATAGATTGTATTGTTAAAGAAAAACAGTTTTCATAGAAGTGCAGAAGAAAACCAAAATTCTCTTACTGAGCTTGAAAGGGAACTTGAGAGAAGGCTCCAACAACTCAAACACTGACATCTGTGTATCATTGCAAATACTTGTTTGAATAGTGTACTGCATATTAATAATTTACTAATTTAAGTTGTGTTTTTGGATTAATGTTATTGAATATTTCATTACTGTGAGTTTAAAGCCAGAAACTTAATTTACCTTTTCTTTATTAATGTATGGTCGTGTTTAATTCGATGTTTGGTCCTTACATTCAAGACATTTTTCCTTATAAAATCCTTACCCAATATTTTCATAAAATGATGTGAACCATGTGGCTAAATATATGCCATTAAGGGCTATAGAGCAGCTCTTAAGTTCTCCAAGGGCTCCATTATAAGATCGGATCCACATCTTTCAGAACTGACCAAGTACTTTGATCTTCAGCAACCAGTCTCTCGCTATTTAATGCATATGGGGAACCTTTCATGTGTTCTTTGGTCCACTGAATAAAGTTGCCTTTGATAACTTTCCCCTCTTTCTTCTCTCCGTATCATCATCAAGAAGATGGAGTGAAATTTGTGCCTTGCCAGTCGAAAAGGGTTATTTGGGGTTCAGTGGTGTTTATGATTCAGTTTCTCTTCTTCTCTACTAGGGGTTTTGGCCAAGAATCAACTGCCTTCCGTAGTCCCTAATTCAATTTAAATCCTCAGTCTCACTCATATATGTGCTGGAGATGATCAACATAGACTCATTTGCATTGTTAGGGCGTTATGTTTCAATTTGGTTCAATCAGAAGGAAGAAAGGGTTGAAATCATTTGTTTCTCTTTCTCAAAGATAATGTTATATTTCAGCGTCTCTAGTTTAAAGCTTTTTTATGATGGGATTAGTTTGAATTTTAGAAAATAAGAACATGATAAATTTGACAAGAAAGTAATGGAATATAGTTCAGTTTGCACCTTCTTGGTAAAACCTGCTTGACCAATTTGCAGATGATTTTACAGTGAATATGGTGGGCATCAAAGCCTTTCAATTTGTTTAGTGGATGCAGATCTGTCATCCAATATGGTATCTTACACAAATTGGAAAAAATACTTTCTCGATAACTGTTCTATATAATCTAACTATATTTGACAAGAGTATCTTTGCATAGATGGCTCCCAATTTTATGTAGATGATTCCGATCCACTGTCAAATAAGGCCGCTGTCATTACAAAAATAGAAACTCCATTTAATGAGTTGTTTTCTCAAAAAGTGCTCCACGTAATTCAGCCAGATTTGACAGAAATCATACTGGCATAAAGGGATTTCTTTTATTTTTCCAATGATGCTAATCAGCAATTAAAGTTTGCCACCATTAGCAAAAATAGATTAATCTTTAAACAACCATTTCCCAAAAACCACTACACATAATTTGACCAATTTTCACAGAAAGCATCCAGGCATATGCCTTCCAATTTTGTAAAAATGATGCCAGTCCATCAGCAAATATTGCTATCATTGCTTAAAACAGGAAAAGCATCAAATAGCTTCTCAGAAACTGCTTTGCAGAATTTGACAACATTTGACATAACTCTATGGGATCAAGGGGTTTCAGATTTGTACAAAGGATGTCGATTTTGCCATCAAATATGGCTGCCATTACTAAAAACAACATCTTGTGAAAGGACTTTTCTCAGAAATTAATTAACAGAATGTGACCAAATTTGACAGAAAGCTTCTTGGCGTGCCATTTTGTCATCCAATATAACTGCTACTACTAAAAATGGAGAAACGTTTTCGACAGAATTTAACAAACGTTTTTGATATAAAGCATACTATCATGAAGGTTAATCACATTTATTTAAATTATCTCAATCCACCATCAGAAAAGGTCACTGTTACTTAAAATAAAAAATAAAAGACATTTACACAACTTTATCTAAGAAAAGGACTGCATTGTTCTGGTGTTAGAGTAAGTATTGTCTACCCTATCAAAAACAGAATGTGACCAACTTTGACAGAAAGCATCTTTGCATATAGGCCTTCTTGTTTTGAAAAAAAATTATGCTGATGTGCCATCAAATATGGATAAAAATATAAAAATTTGAGAAATCTTCAAACAGTTATTTTAATAGCAGTAATACATTACTAACTAATATTACATTGTTTTCCTTTTTCAGGACTTCAAGCCCCTTTTGCAAGTTAAATTATTCCCTCCTCCGATTAGTATTGGAGGGCCAGAATTGAAAAGATAAGATCTTAGTCGTACAGTGATTTTATTCTAATAAATCTGATGTGGGCTCTTCCATCAGATCTTCCTCGCTAGACTGTTTTTTGTCTGTTGACCAGTCGTTGGTAACTGGGCTTCGAACACTGATCACTGATCATTAGGGTTTCATTACTAGTCTGGGGACAGGGAATGGGTTAATACACCCCTCTCCGATTCTATGCTACCAATTAAACCCAATGGAGATAGGGAGTTAGTATGGACTTGCCCAACTATCAGTATCTTTCCTTCCCTACTTTCCCTTTAATCCCTATGGGATGTGGGGGCTATTTTTCTGGGAAGTGGGTCTTTTTTTCCCACCATTGCACCATGGATGTCCCTCCCTTTGCTTCAAGGTAGGGCAGACGTTACAGGCCGTGTACCTGTTTCATCCTCTATGGTCTGCACCAATAAAAAGGGAAAGGGGCTGCCGCTCTCTCCATAGACGATCTAGAAGGGATGATACATTTTCTCATTCACCTAATAGGTCCACTAGTATATCTAGTTTTGTCTTGACCAGGAGGTATTTCAATTCTGAGCTCTTCCATTCGGCCCTGACTCCACTCTCAGAGCTTTTATCAGGATGATTGGATAGTTGTAGCCCTATTGAGGTCTTTAAATACCCCCATCCAACAGTATTTCGACAACTGGTTGATACATAACATCCTCAGAGATTCTCTTCTGGAGGACCTGTCCTCTGTAGTCCAGTGACCCATCGCGGTCTTGTACTAAACCTAAATAAGTCGGATCTCATCCTTTCTGAGGACTTTATATATGTGGGGATTAACTTCCTTACCAACCTCTGACTGGATCAACTAAATCCTGTTCCTCATAACGGTTGTTCTGGCAAAACCTTTGTTGTCAGCTTGCCTTTACCATTCACTCCTGGGGGCTCTGAACTCGGATGCAGACTTGGTTCTCCTAGGAGAACTTTGCTTGTGCCCTCTACACTTCCTGCTTCTAGGGAACTGGAGACCACGTAAGGGTCCTCCTCATGCAGGAGAAATATCCTGGCAGACAGTCTGTCCAAAGGGGACCATGTGTTTCTCACCAAATGGTCTCTACACCAGTCGGTTGCAGAGGCTCTTTTCTAGCTGTTGGAGGGACACATGGTGGACTTGTTTACATTGAGACTGAAAAACAAGCTCATCTTTTATGTCTCTACAGTTTCCGATCAAAAGGCCTGGACAGTGGAGACTTTAAGCCTAAAGTGGGATCGTCTGTTTATGTACACATTCCCACTTTTCAGAATGATTCCACAGGTGCTCCACCAAGTAAGGATCTCAGCTGTTCTGCTCATTCTGGTGCCACCACCCCTACCCGCTCTGTGGCCACAGTGGTTGTGGTTAAATGACCTACTCAACGTGTTGGTAGACAAACCCAGGAGGAACCTACTGTTGCAGCACAGGGGGTCTCTCCTCATGCAGATCTGCAGACATATTCTCCAACTTCACGCTTGGCTCATCTCAAACGATTAATTTATTGTTTACCAGGACCAGTTTTTGAAGCTAGGTTACCAACTGCATCATCAAGGCTCGAAGGCAGTCCACTTCCAAGGTCTACATAGGAGTCTTCAGTGATTAGTGCTGTGAGAAAAGCATTGATCATAGCTGTCCCCCTTGAGTGCAGTTGCATATTTACTTTTTTTTATGTGAGTTTTCAGTGTCCACTCTCAAGACTATAGGGCACCCCTGTCTAACACTCTAAAGTAATCATCTTTCTGATCTCATCGGGTATTTTGAGCTTCAGAGGCTAGTATCTCACTTATTAATGCCTAGAGGGAATTTTGTGTGCATTTTTGGGACATCGTCAAAATCCCTGTATGCACCATTACATGTAGGTTCGGCATCGATATAGAACCTTATCCTTAAGACGGTTTTCCTGCTTACCTTAGCCTCACTGAAGAGATGGAGTGAGCTTCATGCCTTATCAGGGTTGTTTGCGGTTCAATAGTTATTATGATTCGGTTTATGTTGTTTGCCAACCTGGGGTTTTGGCTAAGAATCAGCTACCTTCAGTAGTTCAACTCCCTACTGATATCCCATCTTAGTTGTATATGTGCTAGGGATACTCAGAGTAGACTCCTTCGCCCACTTAGTGTTTTAAAGTCCTATTTGACTTCTTTTGAAGGGGGAAGGAAGGGTCAGAAGCATCTCTTCCTGCCCATAAAGGGTTCCTCTGATATAGTTGGCATTCACTATTTCCGGGTGGATTGACCTTACGGTCAAGAGAACTTAAAAGTCTTTAATGATAATTAAAGCCCAAGTTCGGGCTATTGCCACATCATGAACCTGTTTGAATCACTCCTCTTTGGATGATAGGTTATGAGGGCCGCCTTCTGGCAGTCTTACGCCACCTTCCATTTACATTCGATCTATGGCGCATCAGATCACATGGATCGTTTCATTGGGCCCTGTAGTAATAACACAACAAGTGGACCAACCTTTTACCATCTTACAGTAGTGAACAATCCTACCATAAGGTTAAGTACAACTGTTTATTATACAATTGTTTATATATATTGTTCTCGAGGCCATTAACATCCCTCTTAACTGCTAAATTCAGCAATGCAATAGTAGAAGGTATTGCATTACTGCTATAAAGATGCAGGGGGGGGGGGTAAAGTAATTGTTTTTAAAATTTTGTAATACTTAACTGCTGCTATTGCAATGATTTCCTTCGCTCTCCCTACTCTGATATACTGATCTCAAGGTCCAGGTCAAAAGAGGGTTCTGAATGTTGGCTGCGATGCACGAGTCAGACTGGGATCTTGTTCTTTTCAATTCTGGCCCTGAAGTACTATGTGGAGGAGGAAATAATTCAGCTTGGAAAAGGGACTATGAGTTTTGGAAAGGGAAAGAAGTGCATTAGTAACATGTAAGTATTATATAATTAAAACTAGCTTTAACCCCTTCCAAAACTACATTTTCATGATATATGCAATCAACAGCATCCAAAGAAAGGTCTACACAAAGCATGCTACAGATCCAGATGTTTAGGCTAAGTGCTCTTGCATTGGCTATTAGGCAGATTTTTAGTCAGGTGAATTGTAATCTAAGGCTTTCGGGTTCAATGTCCCACCAGGCCAACCCGGGTCAGCTGTACTGTGTTCTTGGAAAGTCACTTACCTCCCATTTTCTTGGCATGATATAGCAAATAATGTGATAAAATTGCCCTTAAAACAAAAAACAGACAAAAATGCTTTTTTCCTTCTTCGTCATTGACATATTGTAGTATTTATTTTCCAGTAAATCCAAATGATTCTTGTATTCCAAGAGATGAAAGCAATGGAAAGAATTTAAAGTGCTCCATCCTCGATGCGTGCCCAGTAAAAACTTACAGTAAAGCTTCCTGGAATGTCAGTGGTCATAAACTTGTGAGTACTGTATTTATTTTCATATTTTTCGTCAAAGCATTTTAAAGATTTTCCGGGTTAATTGATAGAATATTTGTTTATCGATGTAGAATAATAATAATAATAATAATAATAATAATAATAATAATAATAATAATAATAATAATAATAATAATAATAATAATAATAATTTCTTTAATGGGGATAGCTTAGTAAATGCTATTCTCCCAAAGAAGTAGCAAATAAAAAGCATGTTCTTCTCCCTTGAGGTCTTCTTCTACATGTTGCAAGATTTCTAATTATGCACTTAAACAAAGATGAAATGAATACACACACACAACTCAACATAGCACAACACAACATAATTACACACATACCTGCACACTCTCAAACACTTACATGCATTACTACACACAGACATGCAAGATTGGCATCTGATGCATCTATACATCCAAATAATGGAGTTTCCCATCTTTTAAGGACAGTTATTAAATTCTTAGAAAGAACTTAACCCTTGATACATCAGGCTACATAAAACTCTTGAGCTTGAGTTTGACACTGACTTACTTTATCATTCAGTCACAAAGGATCTTTGTTTCTGATTATTCAACACAAACTCTGAGGTTCAAACTCAAGCTCGAGGGTTTTATGGTTCACAGGCCAAGTCAATTCACAGAGTCAGCACTTGTGTAGACAAATGATAGGTATATGCTGCTGGGGGTTTCGTGCCAAACAAATTTTAACCCCAATTTTAAACAGATGCTATGAATTTTTAATATGGATATTAGTAAGGTGTGAACTGAGCTGACTGAAGACCTAGATATGTAAAGAAGAATAATTAATGTTGTCACTAGAAATGTCTTATCACCAATTATTTCATCTCATATTTCTGGCCTCAGTTTGCCAGGTCAAATGATCTTCTATTGGCCATGTGCATTTGGCCTCTTAGTCTTATGAGAGTTTGCAGTCAATCAGCTATTTCAGAACAGAAATTTCAATGGTCTTCTGACCAATATAATCGCACAGCTAATTGTAAATCTTTAAAATGTTTACCTAATCACATTTAGGATTGCATTTTATAACGACAGTTAGGTGTAAATCTTTGAAATGTTTATCTAATCATATTTGGATGGTCTGACCATGCATCTATTATTCGTTGTTTGTCAATTGTCCATCAACAGCTGCTCTTGAGTACCGATTTCTGGTCTAGTTTCAATCCATCTTGGAATATAAGCTGATATGATCACAGTCTCGAACAAACTTGATAATTAATGCAATCCACACATTAATGGGTACCGATTAACGTGATCCACACATTAATGGGGTGATCATGCATTTGATTTGCTGCCTTTGTTACCACGCTGAAGGATATATTTCTGATTTGATTTTAATCAGACTTGAACTCTATGTTCAAACAGTAAAACCTGTCTTCAGAGACCTCACATTCTGGCAACAAAAGTTACCTCTCAACACAGGTGATCTTGCATATTAGGTCTGTGTAGGATGGCCAGTTTTCAAAGTTGAAATTCAACAGGAATTAAGAAGGAAAAATACCCATAATTACTGTACATGTATTTTATTCTTTATTCATAGTTCTTGTTTAAGTATTTCACGCATTCATCTTAAAATAATTTTACATAGCAATAAGAATATTGACCAATCATAAAACATTCACACTTATACTTATGAAGAAATTAAGATTTATTATATATTTCATGACGAAATATTAAAATGGATTAGTGGGAGAACATTTTGGTGATGTAACTTTGGGAACTGCATTCTTCTTCCCATTTAGGACATATATATGCACTTACGTGCTATTCCACCTGGCGCAGTCTCGTACATACTGGAGCTACAGACTTTGTCCTAAGGAGAATTGCAGAGGCAGTGCAGGAGCATGAGCAGTGTAAATCTTGGAACTGCAGCACATCTTCTATTGATCAAGCAACCCCAAGTGGCATCTCCTGTCCAGTGTGCCAGACAGTTCAGAGATCAAATTGGCCTGATGAGCCACTCACATGCTCACAGAAACCAAAACAGTTAGTAATGTTCATCTTCAAACTTGAAGGACAAACAGAAACTTAGCATAAAACTGCAACTCATGTATAGGTAGGAAGAAGGGATCTGCTTCGTCTTATCAGGACAACAACCTCCACCCCCTGTTCCCATGAGGGGTCACTGGCCCATCCCAGAGAGGGAAGTCTCCAGCACCAGTAAGGAAGAGGTACATGATACTTCCAAAGGTATGGAAGTCACCTGTAAGGAAGGGATCACATACACTTTCTGGTGGATAGTTCCTTTTAGCCTTTGTGGAAGGGCTCAGTAGCTTAATCCATGCTCGAAATCATTAATGACATCACAGCTGAACATTATTTGTTTTCGTGAAACTCAATCATTTCTTCCCAGGCATGTTTCCATGATGGTTCCTCCAATCCTGGCATATCTGTTAGGGATTTGGTGCTAAGTTTGTCAACCTGGGACTTCAGATTTGTTACAGTGGCTGACAAATTTGTCAGCAATTCAAGCTGATGGTCCCGCAGCGTTTGTTTGTTGTCCATTTGTCATTCAAGAATATGTTCTTCTGGCCGCCAATGTTGTCCTAGTGTCATGTTTTCTCTCGCGCTCCCTCACGATAATTCAGAGGAAACGTCATGGTCAAGTAATAGACCTGTTGTTGGTGTTGAATGTAATGGCACATCCTCACTATCAGCAGACTTGGGTTTTTTCCTTGATTTTGATGCCACTTCAAAGCTGTCATTTTTGCACAATTGCACCTCGTTTGGAATTATTGTATTATGCCACAATAGGGATGGATAAACATTTGGCTTTATCAGCTAAATGCTGCTTGGCTCGGTTTTGCAATATTTCATAGAATAGTCCAGTTGCCTTAACGAAATTCCTTTGTCCACACCCTGTCATTGTGTGTAAACTGTCTAAGGGACACAGCAGTCACTGATAAATTGACAAATTGATGAAGTTATGTTCAGTGATGGTGGAAAAGTTCTCAGAAACACATCTTGAATTCATATTTCATTTAATCTGACATTTTTATAGTTTTATTACTGTGAAGGAGGTTGCATACCAGACCTTACTTTCGTTTATATGTATTTAGTGATTGAACATCTTTCATTCTTGAAAGTCAGTTTAGGATAGTACTCCTTATCATTATTACCTTATTATTAGCATCTTATCAAGATTTCTTTTGGTGCTATTTTTTGTCTCCAATACTCAAAGATAAATCACTGCTGACTTTATTTTAACTAAAACATCAGTTTGTGGTTGTTTTAATTCATTTAATAGAGATGACACATGAAAGCAGGTAAGATCTTGCTGCCTAATCTAATATAAGTTTTTCTTGTTCTTCTCAACCCTGGCACTGCCTCTTGTCTGAGGGATTAAATATAAAAATACATATGTTTGAGATAAATGGATGAAACGTGTATATTTGTACAGTATTGTGTCATTATAGGTTATACTGCCTACCACAGTATAGGTTCTATTTTCAAGATAAAGTTCACAGGTAATTTTGGCTTTTTGTTGTTGTTTGTTTCTGCTTTGTAACTCGAAGGCAGTTTGTTATACAGGGATACATTTTGTAGTTATTTTTGTTTATTTTAGCAGCATGGCATGTAGCACATACATGGCTGTATCGTTAAGGGCAAGACCATTGATCAAACTTTGTACTCTGTGCTGCGCTTAATTCTTCTAATACTTTTGAGATAGTCATGAAATTGTAGTGATTTGCAGCTATACTCAGAAACAATACAGCTCTGTTACATAGGCCGTAGGTCAGCATTGTACACTTTTGGTGGTTTCACGATGGTAGGCAGTGAACATAAATTAACTGAATTGTCTTGTTGTGCAAAAAAAATAGTAAAACACAAATTTCATTGTGTATACATTTTAGAATAACTGCTTTAGTCTGAAGTTTTTTTATATCTTTACAATCTGTTTATAAACAAACGTTTAATAGCAGTAACTCGTTACCTAATATTATTTCATTGCTATCTCTATCCCTGCTGCTAGTCCCCAGTCCTAGGTGAATATTCCCTCCAGTTACTAGTTGGAGATTTAAAACACAATTCCTTAGTTATTTCCATCATTCTGGTTTTGTCTTTCCTTCGTTGGCCTTCATGAGGTTATCATGTGTCTCTGGGTGCTTACTGATTTTCATCATTCACAGTGTTGTTTGGCATAATTGCCATCAATCATATAATTATCTGGGTTGTATTTGATATTTTCTTCCCAGTTCTTGAGGTTTTTTTCTCCATTTATGTCTGTTTTGTTAATTTTTAGGGTTTAAGTACTCTCGCTAGCCAAGCGGTACTTCTTATAATGTATCTCCTCACCAGTAACCAGCGTTGCAATAAGTAGTACCCACACCAAATTTGTTCCAGTTGTTGCTTTTTTGTATTTTCTTTCAGGTTATTAACATTACACAAGTGCTGGAAAATGAAACCATCAAAAAGCTGCTTGGGACACTTGCACCATCTGTTTGGTGTAAACTATGTGTGTTTACATGGGTAGGGTTCCATTTTGTGCCTTATGGTTAGATGAGGTGTAGGACATAGTTGAATGTCACCACTTCTAAAGAAGCTTGAAGAAGGAACCTGGTTCCCTCTCTTCTTCACAGAAATACCTCTCCATTCCCAGAGGGATCATTGTCACTTCTGAGTTAGGGAAGTCACCAGGTCCCATAAGGGGGGGGGGAGGGGCATTTTCTGGTGGCAGGAAGTCTTCGGCGTCTTCTGGCTGAGGTAGACCTGTGTTCAAATTGACAGCTTGTTCATCAAACTTGAATTTTTTAAATATAGACTCCATGACAAGTTTGCTATCCCCTGAATGGTCATTATCCAGTAACCAGTCAAAGAGGAGCACTGGGCACTGAGTGCTGTGCATCAGGTAAGGCAATAAGTGCTGGTCACCAAACATTGAGCATTGGTCCCTGGGTAAAATCATCAGTATCAGTTACCTGGGGTCTGTTACCAGTTACCAGGCTCTCAGCACCAGGTCACCTTTTACCAGTAACCAGATAAGGGTCATCTTACTGGGCACCAGGTTTCAATCATCAGTATAGGCACAGGGATTTGGCCAATATCCCTCCATCTTTACATTTCTGATCAATTCCTACAGGTTCAAGCACTGGGGTTTGATCTGCCATCTATGGAAACAGATCAGGTCCACACACACACTCGTTTCCAATCTTCCAATTAAACCCTATTGGACTTTGGGATTCGCACCACTTGCTCGTTATTCTGTAATGTCTTCATTTTAAACCATGTCACTGATGATAAGTTTCCCATGGATCGAATGTTCAGCGGACCTGGCTGGTTGTAGGTCCCCCCTGTCTCATTCTTCTTTGTTATCAAGACAAGGATGGTGGTTGCCACTCTTCTTATTCTGTATCAAAAGAGATATCAATCCCCTTCACCAAGAAGAGAAAAGGAATGGGATAGTCCAGTCTTCCCCTGTAAGAGGAGACGAGACAATGAATCCACAAGACAAAGTCCTCTTCTACATGGAGGAAGTATAGAAGAGTGAAGACGGGACAAAGAACTCTCAATTTTAGTAGACTTGTATGAGTTCCTGGATGACTCAGTTGTGTCATGTCCTCAGCTCCTTTGTGGTCCCATCTTATCCCACCCTTTGGGCCATGTGATGGAAGATGAGGATATTACTACCTCCTTTGTCCAGATGAGTGTCCAAAGCCTTCTAGGTATTTGGACAACGCAATCTAAAATGGACCTTTCGTTGCTCCCAAACTCATTAATGGTCAAATAGCTATCACAGTAGTTGTAGTGAGGCCACAAGTGACCAGGCAACAGAAGGGATGGTCTGTCCTCTCTTTTTGTGCTTCCAACTCTGGTTTCCACCTCAAGTTACAGGGTTCATAATTCCAACTTGGCACTCAAACCTATCCCACTGGACTTAGGTGTTTCCCAAGTGGGAATAATGGTAGCAACCTGGCCCCATGTCCTCATTTACGCCTCTAGAGGCTATGGAACTCACGGTTTATATGGTAGTTACCATAGCCTTCCATCAAGACTTTCTTCAGACACTTTACAGAGACTATTGGAAGCTGTGGCCAAAACATTAAAATACATGCTCTCAATATCAATGGCGCTCTGTGGAGTTTCATAACCTCAATAGGAATTCAGATTGAACCATCAATTCTAATTTGAAACTCTATTTCCCATGATTTTCTCAGGATATGGTGGTTGGAAAGGCCAGGGCAGGAAAATCTACAGAACCCAAGAAGAGAGGCAATCTCCTCTCTTCACGGCATCTCAGTAGGTACCAAACTGGACCTTTTTCCCAGAGGCATGTTTGTTCTTGAACGATGCTATTTGATTCATTTCCATCATTATATAGTGTTACCAGCTTCACTTCAAGACCTTCCACCTCTATCAGGATCCCCATTTGGTTTCATTGGACCAAATTGGGAATTCCTAAGTGAAGAGGTGTCAGTAGAGAGGGTGGCCAATATCCCATTCTATTCCAATTGTTTTGATACAAGAGGAAAGTTCCAACTCAGTATCAATTTCCTCAGTAGGAGCACTTCAAGAATAACTTCCCCATCCTCCCGGCCCACAGGAAATTCGTATAGTTTTGTCTGGGCCAGGAGATCTTTCAATTTTTGGTTTCTTCCAATAGCCTAGCTTCCACTCGCAGAGTATTCACCAGGATGATGGGTGTAATAGCCATTCATTTAAATTCTTTATGTGCCCTCATTATCCAGTACTTAAGTCACTAATTGATGCTCAATATGAGCCCTTCTAATGGAACTGTCACTTTGTTGGGACACAGTAACATGTCTAGGCCTAATTCCCAACCAGGAGAAGTCCGATCTGATTCCTTCTAAGAATGTTTGTTTATGTGGGAATTAATTTCCTCACCCATCAAAGGTCGGTTTGTGTTGCTTTCGAGAGGATCTCATGTACTGCCTCTCATAGCAAGTCTGTTTAAAAAGACTTCATTGTCTGCTCACCTCTGCCTTGCAGAATGGACTATGAATGTGGCAGCAGACATAGTTCCCGTACGAAGGCCTCGCATGCAGTCTTTCCAGTTTTTGATTCTAGTAAACTGGAGACCTCACAAGAACCCCATGTCTACCCTGATTCCCTTAGGATCTAAATTTTGTCACCATCAGAGTTGGTGGCAAAATTAGAACAGGTTTATGGCAGGAGTTCCTATTCATGCCAGGTAATCATGATCCATCCTGTTAAATGATGCCACAAATTCATTTGGGTTGCTCAGCTAGAGCCCGACAGGGTATTCCTGCATGTGGTTTTGTGAAGACTCTTCTTGTCATATGAACAGCCTTGACAATCAGGCTGTTTTTCTAGCACCACAAGATTGCATCAACTGCATGAAACATTGCTGTGTTATGGTCATTCGTACTTAAGTATATGTGTATATGGTCGTTCGTACAACACATCAGTCATAGCATACTTCAGCCATCAAGGGGGCTTTTATGCCCTTTCTCTCTGCTTTGAAGTCTAGAACCCACTCTGTTGGACAGCCTTCAAGAAATAACTCTAAGAGTCTGCCACATTCCAGGCAAGAGAAATGTTCTGGTAGACAGCCTGTCCAGATAGGAACAATCAGTCCTCATAGAATGGCCTCAGCACAAGTCAGTAACAGGGACACTTTTTCAAATTAGTGGAAAGCCAGTGGTAGACATATTTGCTTAGAGGTTGAACGACAAGTTCCCTCTTTATGTCTCTGCAGTTCTAGACCAGTTTCATGGGGTGTGGATGCCTTCAGTCTAAAGTGGTATCGACTGTATGCCGGCACATTCTCACCTTTCATAATGATACCTGAAATTATACGCAAAGTCATGACAGCCACATTTACCCTTCGCAATTTGTTTGATACAGAAACCAGCACCAGGTATTCTGAAACCATTCTGGTAAGAACTTTGCTGCACATATTTTGTAAACACAAATACAATTTAGGTTTAAAACATAGCCTTATATCCCAACACACACACCTCTGGGCTTGACATCCAATCATATCCACAAATATTATTTATCAACTTGATAGAATGTGAACCATATATACTCGATTATAAGTCGACTCGCTGACTCTATTTTTAGCGCTGCGAAAAACTAATTTCTCTTTGACCCTCCTATAAGTCGATGTGTATTCTGCAAATCAGATCCATCTGTAAGGGGTGACTTCTCAGTGAGTTAGAGTTGCACTTCAGGAAAAGAAACAAGCCAGACTGGATAGATAAATAGGACATATAAATACAAACTGGTGTAAAAATAAATGCAATTTTATTATTGAGTGGAATATGTCATGAATAAATTAAAAACTTACATTGTATCCATCTTCGTGTAATACAATCCATAGACAACCATAATGTTTGACATTTTAAATCGATTTATATGGTAAATCCACGAATTCTATTTTGGGTCACATACCGGCATAAAAATAGTAGCCAAAAATTATCCAATTCACAATATCCCATAATATGTTAATTCCATATGTCTTACAAATAAACAATGAAAGTAAAGTCCCCACTTTTGTGATTCACAGTATCCTATAAATGTCACGGACTAATGTTATCTGGAACAAAGTCCAAGAATTCATTCTCATCATCTGAGTCACCAAAAAAAGTTCTGAAATTGTCCATCATCGTCTGGTCGTTGTAAACATCATGTGACTGGATTCCTCATTTTCACTGTCATCTGCATGTACTCATGTGGAGACAAGAGCTTGGGCTCTGTAAGTCACACTCTGATCATAAAGTCTATAAAATCTGTTAAAAGATACAACTGAACAGGTGTCAATTGTGCGGCATCATAAAAAGGGAGTTCAAATAGCCACTCAACTTGGCATAGAACAAGGATCAAATTCATGGCTCTATCGGAAGGTTGTCAACTGGAAAACAAAGTGGCTGTTGCCTTTAGCTCAGATGCGCACAGGGAGTTAATGGACTATATTTGGCACTTAATAAGTATCAAAATCGCAGCTATATCAAAGGAATGTCAATTGCTGAAACAATGTGGGTGCTGCCTTTGCAAGCCAAGGGCGTATCAGACCATGTGTACTGGCAGATAACTTTGGAAATATCACTTGGAAATTAGATATGGCTTATGAAAAATGCAAATATAAATCAAATCGAAACTTGTATTGCATCAAACTCAAATATTATTTATACAGCAGAACAGAAAATATAATACAATTACATATTGTTTGGACTTGCATGAACATGGAAGCACAATATTTACTAGTTAACACACAAGTTCGACAACATTGATGGGAACTTCACTTTAAAATCCAAATATTTGTATTGACAGTATTTTGAACATACTGCAGATATCTAGAGTTTCCAAAGTTCCCATAGATTTATCACATTTTTTTATGTCGCGCTTATAAGACGACGCCTACTCTGTATGAGTCAAATTTTCAGTAAAGAAAACATCAATTCACAGTACATAATAATAGATGTCAATAACTTCCAAACTTACAAAAATTTCCCAAACTTACATTTCAATGACAATCAGTTAAATGATTCCAACCCATTAGCCCTATTTGATTGGAAATAGTTTGGTAGCCACAATTTCAATGACACATTAGAAATCGCTGGTCAATATAAAATTTGTAGTTGAATAAAACATTAAGGTAATAACTATAAACATTATGTATACATCAAAGCATTCTTTAAGACATACATCTACTCGGGCAGAATCCATTATCATAAGGTACACTGAGTAGAATATTTAGTTTGAAAACTGGTTTGATTCAACCAGCAGTGAAGTATTTGTTTGAATCCAGCAGCCATTCTGCCTCAACTTGTAAATGAATCCTGTCACCAAAATCAATTACCAGCGTGTGAATCCTAGGATATTTGCATATGTCAAAATTTAGCTGCAGATGGCATTTGCAAAAGTTTTGCCTTATTAATTACCTATTTGCAATCCATTTGCTGCTCAGCATGTGTGTTTGTGAACTTTGCACCTCCCTTGTGCAATGCATTTGCAAATACCTTGCAAACCCATTTTGGAAAAAATGTATATTCTTTGAATGTCATCATTAACAGGCATATTGTGCGCTACATTGGGGTATTTTCTTTAGGGTCAATACCATGGTGTTTTGTATGTTGAAGTTTACCACTACACTTTCCTTTAAACTGTATAATTTTAGATCCATTTGAGTCGAAATGATGAAACGGTGTAACTATCTTGTCACTAAGCTGTGTCTTAAAGGTTATATTCTGGTTTCATTATTGTGAACTTTTGTGACCTCACCATGGTAGGCGGCGACAAAAATTAACTGATTTTGCTTGTAATTCTTCTTCTTCTTATTATTATTATTATTATTAGTAGTAGTATTATTATTATTATTATTAGAGTATTAGTAGTTTATTTCTACCAGGTTTTCTTTATCTTTATTGCAGGACTATGATTATATGTGCACTTCCAATGACTCTGGTAAAACATATCAATGTTGTGCTGAAGGAAATGCTATCGATACTTGTTCGAGCAGTAAACTGTGCATTGAACATACCTGCCCAGGTAAGATGATTTCATGATGATGTAGATACTAGTATACTAACCTGTTGAAAGGCTAAGCTGGCTTTATGTGCATTCAGGCTTTATAGATGTCCTACTTTGTCTATTTCTGGTGAACATTTTACTTGGATTTCCAGTTTATGTGATTTCACTGGGATTCCACTGTGATTCCCAGTGGGATTTTTGGACAGGATCTCATTGTGAATCCCTCTGGAATCCCACTGTGCTAGTGGAACCCCACGTATACTACAGTAAAATTAACTAGCTATCTTCAAGGCGGCAGAGAAGGAAGACTCTTGTCCAGGGATCTCTGTCCTGAACCTTCAGGTTCTGATAACTATAAAATTATCTCGTTTGGAAAAACTTTCTGGGGAAAACTCTCGAGCTGATCTCTTGTTGCTTCCTCACTCGGTTACGATTAAGGAGCTTACAAATGTTTAGCAAGGTCCAAGACCATGCTAGACAATGCAGGGGGTGGTCTGTCCCCCACTCTACGTTGTGAGCCTTGGTATCTGCTTCTAGCTATAAAGTTCATACCCCTTCTTGGACCACTAAACTGCCCACATGGGATGCTGAGGCGGCTCAAGTGGGCATTTCTATGGCGACCTGGGCCCACATTTCAGTGACAACTCTGGAATCCTTAGAGCAGAAGGCTAGGTCACTAGTAACTGTAACCTCACATGCCGGCCTATTTTCAGCTTTGTTCAGCCTGTTGAAAGAGGAATCTATATACTTTATCTTTATTGTTCAATCAAACCTTAAAGAATATACTTTCCATTGTCCATGTCATACATACACACACACATATATATATATATATATATATATATATATATATATATATATATATATACATATTAAGAAGTTGAACGTCAATTAAATGATGAAAGGTACTACAAAAAAGTCAACAAAGACCCTTCATTAGAAATTAAATCTAAAATGTTCACATGCATTGATGAAATATCTAGGAATAATAGTTCCGTCTATGAATAATTTGATACTTTCCCATTCAAAATACGTACACCTCAATTCTACATATTGGCCAAAATTCATAAAAGTCCTGACCATATATTACCTTTAAATTATCCAGGACGACCAATTATATCAGGTTGTAATTCATATACGGAGAACTTATCCAAATTTATAGATAGAGTTTTGCAACCTTTAATGAAATCACTTCCTTCATACATTAAAGATACTACTGATTTCATAAAAAGTTGAAGTCTATTCCACAACTATCTCATAATTCCATCCTTGTATCTTTAGATGTAACATCATGTTATACAAACATACCGCATGCAGATGGTAATAAGGCGTGTAAATATTTTCTTGACAACATTCCTAATCATAACAGACTATCGAGTGAAGATATTTGTAAAATGATAACATTTATCTTGGAAAATAATAATTTCCAATTTAATAGTACCAATTACATAAAAACAGCGTCAAAACGCTTTACAAGAGCAAGCCAATTCTTGCTTATAGAAGACAGGAATTTACAAGATCTTTTGATCGGAACTAAACCGACAGAAAATTTAAAAAGATGTTTTTCATCATCTAAATGCAACAGATGTCGGTGCTCTCAATGTGCAAATATTAGAGAAAGTACCTATTTTAGTAGCTCCAATACTAAAGAATTGTTTTCTCAACGTTATAACACTGACTGTATATCAACTGATGTAATTTATGTGATAACCTGTAAAATATGTAACATGCAATATGTTGGACAAACACGTCAACAAGTTTCTAAGAGAATGAATAATCACCGCTTTCATATACAAATTGTATGGATCCTCAGTTCTCCTCTAATGTTTCAATATATTTTAATACAAATAATCACTCTTTACGTGATTTTTATTTCATGGCAATCGATATTTTGCACAGAGAAATGAACAGACTTATTAAAGAAAGTTACTAGATTAATCGGTTAGATACTTTGTATCCCAATGTGGCCTTAATACTAAGGCAGTATATAAAATTGTATAAATTTTTCGTGGAGGAATTGATATGTTGTATACATGTGTATATGTATATATATATATATATATATATATATATATATATATATATATATATATATATGTATGTGTGTGCATGTACATATATACAGATACACATATATATATATATATATATATATATATATATATATATATATATGTGTATGTGCATGTATGTGTATATAGATATATATATATATATATAAGTTATATAAATATGTAGTTGTATGTATGACTGTTTGTCTCTACGTCATAATTTCTCTCTCTCTCTCTCTCTCTATATATATATATATATATATATATATAAACTACTTTCAGATACTGTAATGCAAGTATTTGTTTAAGCAATTGCTGCAAGTCAAGTTCTTTCTTTCTTTTGACAAGTGATGTTTGTTTGTTCTTTATAAAATATAAAAGTCTAAAGAGTACATGTTAAGTTATTTTCTGATTATCTTCTCCAACACATTTAAATCGTATGCTATTGATCAAACAACATAAACAGATTTCCTACCTGCTAGAATAGTATTCATAATTCACTGTTCGGTCTTGTTGCAAAAAACACTCTACTTGTTTAAAGTTAGTTTATATCAAAAATATTTGTTTTTCTTTCACCCACTGTATTCACATTACTTCAAATGTGTTAATTTGTACACGTACATGCTCATTACTAATATTGATAGGAATTTCCAGCTTTTATTGTTCTGCTTTTTTACAACTTTAGTACACATGCATTTACATGGTTTGTACATAAATAATGTTACTTACAAGAGAGCAAACAAGAAGAGTTGATGGCCTGATGTATATCATGTCATCATTTTTGAAGATGAACAATAGATTTGAAAGAGGAGCACACCTGGGTGTTGATACTTGTTGAATGAATGTGAATTTGTTTTTGTATGTAATTAAGGCATCATCCGTAACATGTGCTTGCTTCCATGATGTGAGGTAATAAATCCATGATTACATCCAATAATCAACTTGTTTAAAATTTGTATCAGCAAGAACAACTTTTAACACATTTTAAAGCTGATCTTCTTAGTTTTGGGATAAATCCTGATTTTAGGATTAATCATCAGTGGTCATCGTTGTATATTCCACATGTCTGGATCACAATAATGTTGGTACATGTATGTAAGTATATATATATATATATATATATATATATATATATATATATATATATATATATGCATAAGACTGATTATACTACTCTTTTCTCCATGTTTTTATGCATGTTTATCATTCTTCAACTTTCTTTTCGCTTCTTTTGAGCTTGAACATAGGCATTCATGGGAACACAGCAGAATGTTTTGTATTTTGGAGATATGTTATAAAATCAGCTTTAATTCCTTAATATTAGTACTGCATCTTTAACTGTTACCATAGTTACCAAGCTATTTGGTATAAATTGTTAAAAATGTAATGCTAGATCAAAATGCTTTTTATATTTTAAATGTTTAAGACCACTTGAGTTTGTTAATGAAAAATATAAACACAGAATATACAGCCCAAACTTTACTGACTTTAAGCGGTCAATCTTGACACAGCACTGAAAACTGTTATGCCTATATTAGGTGGAACTTGAACAATATAAGCGAAATAATCAGAAAATCATAAATTGAGGCAAGATTTGGTTGCCCTGGCAGCCAACCATTTCATCCCCTGCATGATGCAATAAAGTATACCCAATACCCATCCAATGTCCACAACGAATTTCCGACTATAAAGAAAATTATCATTGCACAAGAAGTAAACTCAAAAGGGATGCCAAATTATTGAAGTAATGGATGAATCGTGTGCAAATCAGTTCAAACTCCAGACTGCTGTACAGTAAAGGGTTAAAAGTGCCATTAAAACAAAGATACAAATAAAAATGAAAAAAGAAAAGAACAAACGAAAGAGAAAAACTTTCCTTCTTCATCACTGACATATTGTAATATTCATTTTGCAGTATGTGCAAATAATTCCTGTATTCCAAGAGATGAAAGCAGTGGAAATAATTTGACTTGCTCTATCCCCGATGCTTGTCCAGTAAAAAAGGACATTAACGCTTCCTGGAATATCGGTGGTCAATTTTATGTAAGTACTGTATTTATTTTACTATGTTTCATCAAAAAATTTGAATAATGTTAGAGTTTTTCTGGATAATTGACAGAACACTCTTTAATTGATGTATAATAATAATAATAATAATAATAATAATATTATTATTATTATTATTATTATTATTATTATTATTATTATTATTATTATTAATAATTATTTTAATGCGAATAAGTTTGCAAATAGAAAGAATACTGTTCTCCCTTGAGGCCCTCTTCTACATCCTACAAGATTTCTTGTTCTGCGCTTAAACAAAGATGAAATGATACACACATAACACAACATAACACAACTATACAATACTTGCACTCTCCCAAAAACATGTATGCATTACTACACACACACACACACACACACACACACACAAAAGCTTGGCAGCTGATACGTCATGTACATCCAAAATAATGGAGTTTCCCATTTTTTAAGGTCAAATTAGTAAATTCCTTTAAAGTTCTTAGCCCTTGAAATTAAATTTCTTGAGCTTGGCTTGAGTTTGACACTTTATCAGACAGTCTGAAAGAACAATTTAAAAGTATCATCAGTTCTGATTAGTCAAAACAAAATCTCAGGTTCATACTTGAGCACAAGGGTTTTATGGTTCCCAGGTCAAGTCAGTTCACAGAGTAAGTAATTGTGTAGCAAAATGGTAGGTATGTGCTGCTGGAGTTTTGTGCCAAACAGATTTCAACCACAATTACAGACATATACTATGAATTTGAATACCGGACATTAGTAAGATGTGAATTCAGCTGACTGAACACCTATACATTTAAATAAGAGTAATTAATGTTATCACTGGAAGTGTCTTATCACCAATTATTTCATCTCTTATATTTCTGGCTTCAGTTTTCCAGGTGAAATAATCTTCTTTTGGCCATGTTCATTTGACCTGTTAGTTTTAAGAGTGTTTGCTGTCAATCAGCTATCTCAAAACAAAAATTCCAATGGTCTTCTGACTAATATAATCACACACCCCTATAAAAATGACGAGCTTATTTCACGACAGTAACAAGTTCGCTGAAACTTTGCACGCGCGAGCCCATGACTTCGCTGTATAGCACATGGAAGCCAGAATTGGAATGAGTATGAAGTCATGGCGAGTTTGCAACAAGTTTAAATGCGTTCATGCTGCGCTCTCAACGAGCTTCTAGCAAGCTCGCTAAAACTTTGCACATGCCAGCTCGCAGCAAGCTTGCAATCAGCATACAAGCTCACAATGTGCTGCCAACCAGCTAGTAGGAAGCTCGCTAAAACTTTGCACGCGTGGGCTTGCAGCAAGTTTGCAATGAGTATGCACCGTCAATTGCCTTATAAAAATGCAGTCCTAAATCAAGCTCCGAAAAGCTTGTGATAGCTCGTAGCAAGCTAACTATAAGCTTGTTATGGTCTTAACTGTAGCTAGCAGACTAGGTGGGAGCTTGCAGTGAGCTTGTAGGAGGTTGTAGAAGAAATCTGGCAACATGCAAGTACTAGAAAACCCTGCAGATATATTAATTATCATCTCTAAAATTGAATTATACTGAACAATGTTTTAATATTTATATCGTTTCCTGATAAACATGTAGAAGTATTTGCAAGGTGTGCAGCTGTCACTGAAATTGCACAAATTAATGACAGTAGAGAGAGCGATCACAAATAAGATGATAGTGTGCACCTTCTGCACTGAGTATTCAGAGAAATATGAAAGTTTGTGGGGTACTTGATTATCAAGTCTTGTTGGAGAAATACAGTTGTTATTGTTTTGAGTTGATGTTAATGAATAATAAATGTTGAATTAGAAACTGAACTGGCTTCTGTTTGATTTTAGCATGATCAGTGACATTTAGGCAGATTCAGTACCAATATTATTTTGTTGATCCTATCGGTTAGTGAAAAAATATCCTAATTTTGAGCCATGTATATTGTTATACATACACACCCTTTCTAGGGAACCCATTACACATATTCAAGCTTTGTTTGTTATTAATCATTCATTTTAACTGGGGACTTCTAAAATATATGAATAAATCAACGGAACCAAAGTTGAATAAATGAATACAAATTCATAATTTTTTGAAACAGTATTTATCGTAATTGCTTGAATTAGTACTTATCAAAGTTAAACATTCTTTTGTACACTTGTGCAATATACCAGCTAGTTTCTATCATAACATTTAAAAGTTTGTTACAATGAAACCTCTCAATAGAGTATTATGATGTACTGATATGGTGTTCCATTTCTTTTGTAATAGCGCTTCGTACATAAAATATATCTCATTAGCTGTTAGATTCTATCTTGGAGATTTAGTGGGTGTATGAATAGGATCATATTCAATGAATTATTAAGGAAATATTCCAGAAATTCATGCTGATCAACAGAAAGACAAGCTCTTCATTGTAAAGAATTTCTCACAGCCATTTTCTCCAGCATGTGGTAAAATCTTCATACTTTTTTATGGATGACTTTAGACACATTTTACTTCACTTCCAAGCAGAAATCCATTTGGGGCTATGACGTCAGATGATTAGATTCCACCTCCCTAATTGTTAAAATCATTACACATTTTTATGAAAAACAAGAATGTTAGTCATTTGAAATACACTAAACTGCCTCGTCTAAAACAAATTCTTTCAGAATAAAATAATGCATCCTCCCCTGCTTCTTGTATGATTTCGTTACCATCCACTGAAAAAGATTACAACAATATGTACTCTGTAACCTGGACCAAAAACTATGAAACTGTGCTATAAACTGTCAAAAAATATGACTATTTACCTATTTGGCAAAATCATTTAATTTGTTAGATCATCGTTCCAAAATCACTTTACAAGACTTAGAAAGTATTATTCATGACTGATTCCTTTAGAGATCCAAAATTTTAGTTTTACCATTCATTTTGAAGGGGCTGCGACATAATATCTGTCAAATGTTCGGTACTTTATATCTTTAAAAAATCAATGAAACTACTCACTTTATTCTTTAAAATCCTTGAAATAGAATCACTGTCATTTTTGAAAAAAAAAGAAAAAATAACAATTAGAAGCATACCTACATGTACACGACCGCTAAACTTGCCTCAGTTTAAGTTCCCTGCATAATGGCAATTGAAGAATTTGATATGCTAGATGAAGAAAAAACAGTCCCTAACACAAACGGAAATGAAATTAACAAGCTTGCATCTAATTTACTAATCTCAGCATCCTATTTTCATGATCTGACAACATTGTATCTAGAACTGCAGTATGGCAAGCGCAGCAGTAAATAATAATGATCTGCAAAATTACAGTCTGAATTATTATGTAAAGCAAGATTACTAGGTAATCCCATTTGACTTATAAATCATGGGCGCAATACTGCGCCGCAACAATTCTAAAACGGTTGGCAAATTGCAGTCCAGTAAACCAACAAAATGCAATATAATCTTGAATTTACTCACCAACATGACAACTCTGTGATTTGCGATTGCAACAGTTGATGCACATGTATTTGCATTGCTTGCAATGAAATATCCCGAATAATGAGCTAAATTTGTGACACTCCAAACTTAAAAATGGAGCCTGTTTCGGAACGAGACTGCTGTGATAGTCCTTAGCTAATATTACCTCCAATGAGTTATGTGCATATTTTGTGATCAGTAAACCGGTCTCCCGACTATAAACAAGGGAAATAACCACTGTTACTGTCTTGATACCAAATTAGATCTCTGTCGCGGAAAACCACATTTCATCCTCAGCGATTCTATTATTTGATTTTTTTAACCAAAATTCATGAAGCATAATTCGTTATAGAATGCTGGCAGAATGGGATTGGTCTCTCTTTCTCTCTTTCTTTCTCTCTCCCTCCCTCACTCTCTCTCTCTCTCTCTCTCTCTCTCTCTCTCTCTCTCTCTCTCTCTCTCTCTCTCTCTCTCTCTCCCTCTCTCTCTCATATTATCAGTGACTGAACTTACATGGTCCGTTTCAGTTCAATATTTAGTCTCACCCATACATGCTACATTCAACAACAAACAGTTTGTATGAAAACATTCTTGATCAAATATAGTAATAGAATTATTTACCAGTAAGTAACGGTTTTAACTCTCATCACACTCATCATAGATGAAAATGATAGGAAAATTGGAGATAGATGAGTGTTAAACAGAGAGTAAAGTTACATAACATAACAATTGAAATTTGGTGCAGCATATGTTACTGAACTAGACTACAAGCTTGCCAAGACCACAAAATTCATATTTGAATGCATAAATAAGCTAGATAAAAAACCAAAATCCTTATATGTAAGTTTCCAATCATTAAAATCTTTACTTTAAAGATCTTGCGCCCTGATGTCTGCCATATACGACATGTGATGTTTCACAGTACTCCCACCCCAACAATGTTAGCTGCATCAATCCATGCAAGAAATGTGTTAATGAAAATAAAATTTGATTCATTTTCATATGAAAAAGTAATTAATTTGACAAATACACAATTTTAAGCATTTTATGTAGCTAAATTTGTAAAAGGTGCTGTCCTAAAATTAATGCAAACAAATTGAAACTTATTTTTATCAATGTAGTAAAGTAGCTGTTAATCAAAATGGAGCACAAAATCCATGCAGACTGATGTTTTTTGCCTATTTTTTTTTAGTAGATATAAGGAAATATTGCACGAGTGAAGTGAAAACATTTTCTATTGGCTTTGCCACTCTTGACATTACAATGTTTGCTTCACTCATGAAATATTTATATATATTTACAAAAAACTGTAAATGTCCTCAATATCAGTGACAGTGATATAAACAACTGTTACTAGTGGTTCTAATCATGCATTAGGTAAATATGAAACACATGTGCCAAATAAATCACAAAAATAAGAATTAACTCCATCAGAAATAATTAATGTATTTACAGACCAAAGCTAAACGCTCAATTCACACAAGCCATAAATGGATCAACTCGATAAACCAAGGACATAAAGGACGAGGTATGATTAAAACAGATGAAGAGATCTCTCACAATCGCACTTTTGGATTGGTGTTTAGGTTTTAATAATTGTACTATCAATAAAGTTACAAATAATAGGAATGTTTACAATGACAATAGAAGTAACTTTTCTGGAAAATACCAGTAACTTATTAAGAAACAAGTGATGTACTCAGCATGCTACAGTGAAAGTCAGGTGAGATCTCTCATTATGATATTATTGACATTGTTCTAGGTTTTAACAACAGATAAAGATATATTATGAACCGATGATCTATGCAAATCCATGCCCATTTCCTTTAAAGAATGAGTGGTTAATCATAATGGAGATATACATAATTTTACCTCTTCATTAACTGTTAATGATACTTGTTTAGTCTGGTTTATAGTCAGTGGCATTTAAATAAACCAGTAGCCAGATTCAATATACTACTTTTTTCTATCCTGTTTCAGAACAATATACACTTTGCTTGCAGACTTTTCTCAGCGATTGCGGCTACAAAGTGTTAAAAAATAGTAGTGTTTATATCTGGTTTTCCATTGCGGTTGTTCATAGTAGTGTTGAAACGCATATTTTGCAAAGAAAATCACAGACGCTGGTAGCATTCAGCAGGTGGACATGCACAACAGTATATTTATAGAATACAAATTTATCACTGCATGACAATTTTGGTCGTAAATGACAGGTGGTATCTCATAGCACAGGATGTTCAAATCAGATTTGTTTGTATCATCAGGCTCTGAGATGAGATTCAATAATGAGTCACATGCATGCATATTAATAAGGTAATTTATCATCTGATTGACTGAGCTTGATACCAGTCCTGAAGCCACATTTGTTATCTAATTTTGATCAGACTTGGGATACATGCTTATATCATCAAGTTCTTGAATGAGTTATACAATCAGCAAGATGCATGCACACTAATGGAGTGATCTTGAATATGACTGACTGAGTGTGTTACTATTCTGGAAGACATAATTCTGATTGATTGTGATCAGACTTAGATTATGGACTTATATTTTCAAGATCTTTGATGAGTTCAGTAATAAGCAAGATCGCGCATATTAATGAGGTTATTTTGCATCTGATTGGATGCAATTGTAAACACATTTATGACTATTTCTGATCATTTTTTTATCAAACTTCATACATAGGATTTTATCAGCAAGATATATATTGTGTTTTATCATCAGCTCGAGATAATCATATCAATGAACTTATATTGTCATTGCATATACATCTTCCGTCTAAGCGAGAGCTGCACATATTAATGAGACAAATTGCATCAGATTAGCTGAGCTTGGTATCTATCTTGATCTTGAGACTATATTTCTCATCCAGTTTCTATCAAACATGGCAAATGGATTATATCATCAAGATCTTTGATCTTTTTGATTACTATGCTTTCGTCTTTAGAAACAAAATGTATCAGGATATAGTAAAATAGATAAAACGAGCATGATATACAGTTTAGGAGATAGTTCACATAAGTTGTGTTCTAAGCCTGCTTATTGAAATGGTCAGCTGTTATATAAGTCAGGTGAGCGATATCAGCCAAATGTGAGCCTCGTGTTTGCTGCTAGCTCAGCTTTGTAGCAACATCATTTTCTGTACAAGTCTCAGAATGCTGCAGATAATATTTTGACATCATTATTGGTAAAAGTAACAATATTTGTTAGTATTAGTTCTGCAGTTAGATGTGCAACAGATTTAATGAGACGAAACTGCCAGAGAAGTATCAAAAATATAATTATTAAAGACATAAGAGCAACTGGAGTGGATAACCATCGCAAATCCTCAAACTTTTTACTGAATATTCCAAAATCACCACTCCCACCCCACCCCCAATCCATCTCACCCCCAGACAAGGACCCAGCAGTTGTAATGTAAAATCCATCACATTTATGATGCATTTTTCTGATGAGACTGCGCATATGAAGTTTGATGAGGAAATATTTTAGAAAGTCATTGTAATTTACCTTTTTGTTGCCCGCATTTTTTAATAAAGTGAAGAGAAAGTACATGTATTCATATATCCAGCCCTCTGAAGGGAGCCACCATAGCTCAGCTGGTAGAGTTTCAGGGTTCTATATCCACCCAGGCTAGCTTGGGTTCGCTGCCTCAATGTGATCTTTAGTGTTAATTTACTCATCAGGATATAGCCAATAACAAGTTCAAAGTGCTATTTAAAACCAACCAACCAGCCTTCCATCTGTCTGTTTGTCCATGCATCCATTTGTCACACTTTCATTTCTGCTGTGTAGCTTCTAAGCAGTTTGAGTTAAAGGAATGTAATTTGATGTATTGGTATATTATCACTAGATTTTACATTGTTCATACCACCTTGAAAAAATCCTTGAATTTGAACAGCATATTTGAAAACTCCTTGAATTTAATTAAAAAAGTGTTTTATCCTTGAAATGTTCTTGAATTTGTTGAAAAACCTTTGAATTTTGGCAAAAACTACTTAACTTTTTCAGATGGAATACAACCGTTCAAACTGAATAAATACAACACTATCAGATTCTATATGTTTGTTGTTTACATATTTTCTAAAAATAATAGATAATTAAATGGATACAATTGTGTGGATCAAGTGACACTCAACACTGGTAGGTACCAGATGGAGTAATGTCCCTTTGCTGTACTGGCATACTAATCACATTTGCATATGTGTAATAAGAAATGTGAACCAACTAGGAATGAGCAGTGTTTACAATTTAAAATTTGAGCATGACCGACTTTCCATAAGAAAAATACTCCTCGAAAGTTTGTGGAAGTCCTTGAAAAGTCCTTGGAAAAATTCACCTTGGCTGTTTAAATCATGTGGAAGATATGTCACTTACAATTGTGGGGTCTGTCGTCAAAGTCAATGTCATAGCTGAGCATTTTAATGGCAGTAGCACATTACCTGCTATTATTGAGTTGATATGGCTTTTACTGGTGCTAGTCCCAAGTCCAAGGTCAATTCCGTTCTCCAATTAGTAATTGGAGATCTTTGATTGAATCTATACTTACTTCCATCATTCAGAATATCATCATTCTTTATTTAATGCATGTGATTATTATGTATCTGTGGGCACTTGACGATTGTCATCATTGCATGTGTGTTTTAACATAACTGTCATGAGACATATACTGTACATTTGTGTGTGGTATTTGATATTTTCTCCCCTATACTCACACAATTGACCTTTATCTGTGTCCCATTTTGTTGAATTTGAGGGGTTTTGTACACTCGTAATTGAATATGTGCATCTTCTAATGTATGCCCTCATTAGTAACTGGTGTTTCGGTAAGTATTATGTAAACTGTACTTGTATTGCTTGTTTTTTGTGTTCTTAGATCAAGACCAGAAGAACTTATGGGATGGTCCATCATCTATCCGTTGTCTGAAATCTGTCCGTCCGTTAGCACAAGTTTGTTATCGCTACTCCTCCTAAACTACATGGAAGGTAGCCATGAAACGTACACACACATTCATCCCATTGTCGTGTTGGTCCTTAATGAAAATGGTGTCGCTCAGATATCCAATATGGCCGCCACAGTGGCTATTTTGAAAATCGTGTTATCGCTACTCCTCCTGAATGGATTGTCGTATCAACACGAGGTTTTCACTAAAAGACTTCTTATGATGTCTAGTTGATTCTAAATGAAAATGATGTCGATCTGATGTCCAATTTGGTCATCTACAGCAGCAATCTTGAAAATCTTGTTATCGCTTCTTCTCCTGAAAGAAATGTAATATTGCCGTGGGGTTTTCAATAGAAGACTTATGATGTCTAGTTGGTCCTAAATGAAATGGGTGCTGATCTGATGTCCAATATGGCTGCCAGAGTGGCCATCTTGCTTTATGTGAGGAGTTGCGGTATGAGTTTCCCCTTATCCACAGATCTTCTACCAGTGACACTGGGCTCAAGACTCCTGTCTCACAGGATGATGCTGTACTGTCAGTTCCCATGGACTCTCACGAATGTGGCTCAGAACAGGCTGAGGTGGCACCCTCTCCCTTCCGGTCCCCTTTCTGCTCCCAACTGTTGCCCCGGGTGGTCGAGGAAGAAGAGATTGTTTTTTTCGCCGAGGCAGTTAATGAAGCTATCGCCTGCCCCCAGATGTGTACCCCAATCAAGACACAGGAAGCCATAGAATTAAAGGCTAGGACATTAGTGACCATAGCCTCATCTTCTGGTATTTTTCGGCCGCCTCCTTCAGTAGACACTGAATGAGGACACTCTGTCACCAGTTGCCTTTCAGCAACTACTGGAAGCAGTGGCGAGGACGTCTCGACATGCCTTGTCCATGTCCATGGCCTTATCTGCTTTGACACTTCCAAAGTCTTAATGGAGCACAGTAAGATCATAGTGAGGGCTGATTCCCTAGAGGCAGGCCCTTTCAGAGGTCTCTTTCCCTCTGTGGCTTTCCAGGACGTTAGTGACCAACAATACTGGTCCCTGACCGTCCCCCTATAGGTTGTCATCTTAGTTTTTCAAAGCCATGCAGCCCCGTACCAGAAAGCAACCCCGACTCAGTCCTCCTCGTCGGCAATCGCGTCTTTGCAGATGTCGCCAAAGAGGCCAAGAGAGGAAGTTTGCGGGTCCTTCTTCCTTTCATAAGGAGGGGGGGGGGGCAGCCCTAGGAACTCGCTCCCTTTCCTGCAGTATCTTTCTTCCATTAACTCCCATAGGTGCCAGACTTTCCTTCTTTTCAGAAGCTTGGTTCAACATAATGGGCGTAGGTTGGGTCCTCTAAATCATGAATGGAGGATACCGGCTTCAGTTCTGGGAACTTCTTCCTCTGGTAAGAACCCCATGTGGTTTCACCAGTTGAATTTGGTGCGATTAAAGAAAGAGGTGCACGCCCTTCTGCAGAAGGGTGCATTAGAGAGGGTGTTCTATGACCAATCTCTGGCTTTCTACTCCCGGATTTTCTTCATTCCCATAAAGGGCGGGAAGTTCCATCTTATTATTGATTTGTCCCTTGTCCGTTAGGAATAGCATAATACCCGACGACTGGGTGGTCTCCATCAACCTTCAGGATGCGTACTTCCGCATTCCAATAATTCCTCCTCACCGGTAGTACTTCTGGCTTTGCTTGGACGGAGAGATCTTCCAATTTCGCGCTTTGCCATTTGGCCTAGCTTCCAGATCCAGAGCATTTTCCAGATCATGGAAGTAGTTGCCGTCCACCTAAGGTCACTGGGGATCCCTATCCTCAAGTATTTTGAAAACTGGTTGATCCACAATGGCCAATTAGAGTCCCTTAACAAGATCTGGCTCTTATTAGGACCTTGGTGACCAGACTGGGATTTTTACCCAACCTAGAGAAAACAGAGCTGGTTCCATCTCAAGATTGTGTATATGTGGGGATGAATTTCATCATGAACAGAGGATTAATCCGTGTCCCGTGGGACAGAGTAGACAAGATCCTGACACTGTTAGAGGTACTGAGAGCCAAGACGACGTTGTTGCACTTTCAGTTTCTTCTTCTGACAAACTGTAAACCTCACAGGGATCCTCTGAATGCTCAGATTTATCTAAGTGAGGATTTTCACCGTCATCGGATTTGGTGGACAAAACGGGACCAGTTCATGGCCGGAGTCCCCAGCCACGCTTCCGAACCCACTTCTATATGGTCACAGACGCATCAGATTTATGGTGGGATGTTCTTCTAGAGCCAGAAGAACTGGTTCTTCAGGGCTCGTGGTCCCAGGAAGAATCTTTTTTCTCCACATTAACAATTTGGAAATTAGGACAGTGTTCTTAGCCCTTCAGGGGTGTGTCGCCAAAATAAGAGCTCACTTTGCGATGGTCTCCTCTGACAGCACATCTCTGGTAGCGTACCCAAGAAGGCAAGGAAGTACACGTGCACCTTCTTGCTTTGCGTGGAGGCTTAGAACCTCGGCTGCTGGGCAATGTTAGAACGGAATATCCTCTGAGTTTACCACTTTTCTGGCAAAAAGAATGTTTTGGCGGACAGTCTGTCAAGGAAGTGGAAGATAGCCCTCACGGAATTGTCACTACACCATTCCATAGCAGACTCACTGTTCAGACTTTGGGGGGAGACCCTTGGCTGATATTTCAGCGTCCACTATTTCAAGGTGGATTCCACTACTTCGAGGTGGATTGTCACAACAATGAAGAGGGACCTTTCATTCATGAAGACTAAAGCCCATGAGGTTTATGCCATTCCTACCTCATGTGCCTATCTGACTCGTTCGTCTTTGGAGAATGTGATGAAAGCTGCATTTTGGAGATCTCACACGAGGTTCTCCTATTTATACCTTCGTTCCTTGGTGCACTAAAGCGAAGTCATTTTTCCCTAGGGCTTATAGTCATGGCACAAAAAGTGGCCCAAGCAGATACTATCTTACAGTAGTGGACACTCCTACCATAAGAGTGAGTATTTTCTGGTTTTTCTTTTCCAGTTTTGTTGTGTGTGGGGGGGGGGGGTATCAGCCTCCCACTGAACTGGCAAATTCAGCTACACAATAGCAACATGTTTTGTATTGCTGATATTAAAACGTAGTTTTTCAGGGGGGGGGGGAGGTAAAACTAATTTTAATTATTCAGTACTTACATGTTGCTATTGCCAGATTACCTCCTTGTAGCCCACACTGATGTCCCACTAATGGTCCATCTTCAAAAAGGATGATGACTACTGGGCATGTACCGGGTCTTAAGGTAGGCTTCTGGAATCTTCCAGAAAATCATCCTATGGGAGGATGAATTATCATCATACGGACTGGGGTAATTTCTGTCCCGTATAGGTTAGCTACACAATAGCAACAGGTAAGTCTTACATCATTAAATTAGTTTTACCCTACCACCGCCCCCAAAAATATATATATATACAGTTATAAGATAAGCAGACAATATATATATATACATTTTAAAAATATCATTTTTGTGTAGAAAATTTTGCTTTTCAATTTTCTTGTACAAATGGCCGATAACGACTGATTTTCTTCATTTTGGGGGTGTAGATTTTGGGGGTGGAAGCCAGTGCATCAATGCATATAATCAATTTTGTGAGAAGGCACTAGTATTACAATGTAAATATGACTTTAGCTTTTTGTTTATTTGTTTCAGTGTCTGGGGTGTTGTTTTGATATTGTACAACACACAACATCGTTCTTAATGTGTGTTATGAGAGATATGGTTTATTTACAAAATTAGTTGGCTATAATTTTATGTTTGGTCTCTGCACACAAGTAAAAAAAGAGTAGTATGTAACTTCCTTAAGGTATCTGAATCAATAACTATTGCAACATTGAATTGTCAGGGGTTAGACACAGAATATATTGGAAGAGGAAAAGGAGCTATCTTAAAAGTTAAACATTAATATGTATGTACTGAACAATTAAATACTTTTTAATTTTTGACACTATACTTATAATTTATCAACTTTTCTTTGAAATGCTTCTATTAGAACAACAATTTTGTATGCATCTTTTAAGAAAATACTCAAGATCAACCGGAAAATCAACTATAGCATTCGCCCACACTACGGCAGTTTGTACACTCCTCCCCTTCCAGCAATTTTAAAACAAAAACCAAGGTTACAAAAAGTGCACATAACTTAGTCATTGCCTTCATTAATTTACAATGTCTAACCTGTCTGTCACCTGTTTGCTCCTAACATTGTCATCTTGTTTACATTTCAAATCAAATGGAAGCTGTCGATGTAAACAACAAGACCGACTGCTCACTGACCTTTCCTGGTTCCTAGAACAATCCATTTTCAGTAAAAACTGGGTCATTTGCATCCACTTTTTGCAATGTCTAGTTCCAATATTTCTAAAAAAAAACAAACGTTGAAAAAATAAAAGGGTGTAACTCTTACATACATGTGTTCAAAAGAATGTAACTCCCAAAGTTACGAAAATGTATTTAATTATTCAGCGTTTATTGAAGACGGTCAACTATATTATATCTCTTGTCTGACAAAATAGACTCTGCCATGCAAATATGGCGACAGTGTTAGTTACAAATCATAAATTGATGAATGAGTTTTGTACATGTTGTACATCCTTGATGCTTTTCGTTTTTAAAATCAGTGTGTGTGTTGGGCGGGGTGATGAGTACTATGATTGCAGATATACACACTTTAGAAGAGAGAAACAGTTTCAGTGTTGTACCAAAACTGGAGGAAAAAAGAAAGAGTTAGAAGATATTAGGAAGAAACGATGGATGGAGTCGGGAGTAGGGCTAGGGCTGTATGGATTGAAGAAGGAGAGAAAGTGACCAAATACTTATGTAATTTAGAAAATATAAATTACTTGAGCAAAATGTTGCTGCGTCTTGTCAAATGCAGTTGTTCTTTAACAGACAGTCAGCAAAAAATTTTGGATGAAGCAAAACTTTTATATCAATTTATATAAAAAAAACTTGAAGCTGATCCTGTCGGTCTTGATATGTTATTTAATTATCTAGACATTCTGAGATTGCATGATTTACAGAAACATTCATTAAATGGTTCCATATCATACACAGTGGCAGCAAATATTTTAATAAGAAATGCCTAATGAAAGAAGCCCATAATCTGATGGATTCAAGGTAGAATTTTAGAATATTTTGGGAAAGATATTGGGCAGTTAATGTTGAGGGTTATTAACTTCACGTATGAACTTGGGGAATTATCTTTCACTGAAAAAGAAAAAGTTATTATATGCATACCAAAATGTGATAAACCTAAGCAGTATATTTCAAATTGGAGACCAATTTCACTACTAAATGTATTATACAAGTTGATTCTGTGTGTATTACAAGCAGTATTAAAAACTGCTTCCCACAATTACCCTTATGGAAAAAAAACTATACATGGATTATAGGTTACTTATATTCATTACTTATAAAGGGCTTATAAGTGACTATTCACTTTACTTATAGGTCACTTTTAAGTGGTGTACAGGTGAATGATTAGGATTGTATATGCAAATTGGCATTTAATGTGCAAATTAGGCATTTCACTTCTAAATCAAGTACACTTCACTTATAAGCAAAATGTGTGCCATTCACTTACTATACTTATATGTCACTTGTAAGTGATATATAGGAGAATTAGGCATTTCACATGTAAATGAAGTATACTTCACTTATCCCCGCTAAATTCAATGAACTTAGGATTTGAAAAAGCCCCTTCCACTCCCTCTCCCCCTCCCCACCCCCGGACAGGAAATGGTGTCCTTATATAAACACAAGTCATCAGTTCGATAGAATGTATACATGTCAATGACTGCGCATAAATTCTGACCTTATGAAACGATCTCATGCATTGCCATTTAAATGACAATTTATGAAATAATTCCAACACATTACCTTGCTGCTCTGAATCATTACATTTGAAACAGCTTGCTCAGTATAAAATATTTAGCTAAAATGAAACAAAAAGTGATAACCATTAACGTAATTTATTCCCCAAGTAATAAATAAAAAAGTTCCCCAAGTAATCAATACAATTTTTTTTTTACGTATACGTTTCAGGCATAATCCGTCGTCATAAAATAGACCCCTACAACCAAATTTAAAAGCAGTTTTCAACTCACAGGCAGCAGTGTAGTTTTCATTAAGAATACAATGGCCATTCTACTTTAGCTGGTAAATTAAGGCTGTCCCAGATAAAATTGTCAGCATGTGAATCCTAGGATATCTGTGTATACCGCATGATGCTGGAAAGAACAACGAGCGAACAATACAAAACCAGCATAGGGAAAAAGTCGGCGTAATATATTTCCATACATTCAGACCAACAATGATTTAAATTCCGGAAACGGAAGAGGAGTGTGGCCAAGTCTAAATTATGATAGTGCTCGCTTTTAGGCTCAGGATCTTTCGTCGTTGAAACATTTTCATTGTCAAATAATTTTTCAGTTTCCAAAAATACATTAGTTTATATGATTTCATTAGAATATGCACTGTTGAATGCTTAGTGCCAAATAATAATAATTTTAATTAAATTATAGAAAATAATTATTGTCGGATGCTGGAAAAGTCCTTGTTTACAAGGTGTGTCTGTAATGTCTTGTTGCTCATGCATGGCCCCATTGTGCAATTTACACACACACACAGAGATAGAGAGAGAGAGAAAGAGAGAGACATTGCTTTATTCTAGTTTTTATATGTACTATTCATTAAAGCTGGAAGTTTGTTTTGTTTTTTGGGGGTTTTTTTTATAGTTTTACTGGTCATACACTAGAAGAGCGTATGGGATAACTTGTTGTCCATTGTTCGTCATCTGTCGTCCGTCCATCCGTTAGCACAAGTTTCTTATCGCACTCCTCCTAGACTACTTGGAGGATTGCTTTGAAACTTTACACACACATTCATCTCATGGTCTAGTTGGTCCCAAATAAAGATGCTGTTGCTAGGACATTCAATATGGCCGCCATGGTGAAAATCTTGAAAATCTTATAGCTAATCCTCCTGAATGGATGGCCAAATCAACATGGCGTTTTCACTAATAGACTTCTTATGACGTCTAGTTGTTCCTAAATGAAAATGTTGCCAATCTGAAGTCCAATATGGCCACCACGGCAGCCATGTTAAAACTTTTCTCATCGCAACAACTAATGAACAGAAAGTTATATTGACGTGGGGTTTTCACGAAATGACTTCTTATGATGTCTAGTTGGTCGTAAGTGAACATGGTGCAGATCTGACATCCAATATGCCGCCACTCAGTTGCCATCTTCAAAATCTTGTTATCGCTAATCCTCCTGAATGGATGATCACATCAACACAACGTTTCACTAAAAGACTTCTTGCGATGTCTACTTGGTTCTGCATGAAAATGGTGCCGATCTGACATCCAATATGGCCGCCGCCGTGGCCATCTAGAAAATCGTGTTATCGCTACTCCTGAACGGATGGCAATATTAATATGGGGTTTTCACCAAAATACTTCTTATGATGTCTACTTGGTCCTAAAGGAAAATGGTGCTGATCTGGGTCTAATATGGCTGCCAGAGTGGCCAGCTTGAAAATCTTGTTATCACTACTCCTGAATGAATGGTCATATCAGCATGGCATTTTCACTAACAGACTTCTTATAATGTTTTGTTGATCTTAAATTAGAATGGTACTGATCTTGAGTCCAATATGTGGCCATCGTGAAAATCTTAGTTCAACTACTCCTCTTAAAGAACAAGTCATATTGACATAGGATTTTCATCAGAAGAGTTCTTATAGTGTATACTTGGTCCTAAATGAAAATGACTAGCCCTCAATATGGCCACCATGGTGGCTATCTTGAAAATATTGTCATCTCTATACTCAAATAGATGGCTATATCAACATGAAGTTTTCACCAATATACTTCTTATGATACCTAGTTGGTCCTAAATAAAAATGGTGCCAGTTGTACATCCAATTTGGCTGTCGTGAAAATCGTGTTGTCACTACTTCCCTGAATGGATGATCATTATGACGTGGGATTTTGACCAAAATACTTCTAATGATGTCTACTTTGTCCTAAATGAAAATGGCGCCAATCTGACATCCAATATGTCCACCAAAGTAGCCAATTTGAAAATCTTGTTATCGCTGAAGGACATCATAAATGGCTTCAACACTCAGCAATTAAAAGAAATGATCTTATCTTCAATTCCTGGGAGTTCCTTTTGCCCAATAGAGCATCAGTCCCTTCAAGGGACTCTTGTTTTAATATTATAATATTTTAAATAAAACATGATGAAACTCTTTTTGTAGTTGTTGATACGACTCATTTAAATTGATAAATCCTGCGGGAAGTTTTGAATTTTGGAACAAATATCATAGTATCACCTTTGTTGAACTTGGATTGTATTTTGCAGTAAACCTTGGACTTGAGACTGTATTTTGCAGGAAACTGTTAGTCACAAAAGGACCATGTTCATGAACCTACAGTTCACTTATACTTAACTAATAAAGGCGTATACCACCTATAAATGACTTATATGCCACATTATAAGTGATATGTACTCATACAGTCAAACATTTCACCTACTTCATTTCATATACAAAGTATAAGTTACTTATAAGTGACCTGTAAAACCCATACAAGTCACACATATATCATTTATAAGTCAGAATAAGTTATTTACGTAAGGGTATACATACTGATCAAACAGGGTTTCAGAAAAGAAGATACATTGGAGAGAACATTATAAACTGATATGATTTAATTTTTTACACCAAAAAGCACGATATTCCTGGACTGCCTCTTTTGATTGATTGTGAAAAAGCATTTAACTCAGTTCCATGGCCATTTATTGATAAAGTTATATATTTTTTTTAATGAGCCAATGATAAATTGGACAAAATATTTTTATAGAAACATCAAATCTTGTGTAATTATTAATGGTCAAGTCTCCGATTGGTTTGGTATCTAAAGAGGGTGCAAAGAGGATGATCCACTCTCCCCATATACATGTATTTTTATTCTGCGTGCAGAGATTTTAGTCCATATGATGAGAAAAGAATGAAAATATATGGGGGAATAAATATAGGTAATATAATTCTTTGTCAATATGCTGATGATATATCACTTACTCTTGATGGTTCAAAAAAATCTCTGATGTCTGATTTACATCTTTTATATCAATATCCAAAATATTCTGGTCTTAGTATAAATATTTAAAAAACAAAGGTAGTTTCAATCAGAATTAGATGAGGTAGCAGCATGAAATACTGTCCAGAATATAAACTTAATTGGGGTTGTACTGACTTTGTTGTCTTAGCTGTAACGTTTTCAACTACTTGGAAAAAAATAACTTTTAATTAGCGATTTAAATTCAGGAAATCAATTAAAGACCTGCTAATTCAGTGGAGGAGGTTTTCAATTCCATTTGGGAGCATAACTATGTTACAAAGTTTAGCTATCTCTAACATTAGCCATCTTTGTCATTACAAATCCATCTAAACAGGTTCTTAGTGAACTTACTGCACTATTTTATTTGTTTAGTTTTGTATGGCATTGGACAAAACAAAGTCAAACCAATATTGCCAGGAAAGATTATGATGGGGGGATTAAATATGATATATATATATTTAAGTTTATGCATTGAAAATTACAAAGAATGTTGTCTGATGAGTCTAAATGGATTTTTTTTTACAGTTTTCAGTATCAAATATTGACAATTTCTTTTCATTTGCAACAGATTTTCTTGACTCGTTGAAAAAGGATCTATATACTTTTTCGATAGACGTCTTTGAAGCATATTTGAAACTAACGAGATCATTCACAATGGTTACAGCAGAACATTGTTTAGAAACACAAATTTGTTTTAATCCTTATATTACAATAAATGGAACAAGTGTGTATTACAAACCATTGTTTCAGGAAAGCATTAGATTTGTGGCTGTTTTTTTAATGAGGATGTTTCCTGTATACGTTTTGATAGTTTTGATAATACATTATCTATTAAAATTAATTTCAAAGCATACTTGCAGCCAGCTATAAAGTTGCATAAAATAAATGTATTTTCAGTTATGATTAAAATCTGCTTAATCATTTTGTAAATATTGGTTGTGTATACCATTATAGGAAATTTTAAAAAAGAATCTGGAGGTATATATCAAATATTGATTGGAAGCAATGAAGTACCAACTTATAGAAGAAAATGGAATTTGAATTTGGCAATGTAGAAGATAATGACTGGCAGAAATTATTCTTGCTACCATATAAAACTTTCAAATGCACATATCTTAGATGGTTGCAGCTGAAAATATTACATAGAATTTTGTCTACGAATGCATTTCTCAAAAGAATTAGAATTATTGAAATAAGCTGTGTTCTTTTTGGAATTTACATACAGAGACGGTTTCTCGTATATTTTGGGATTGTCACATAACTATCATTTTTAGCTCACCATTGCAGAGTAGGGGTAAGCTATTGTGCTATGCCTGGTGTTACCATCAGTATCCACACAGATAACAGCATATAAATATGAACACCCTCACTGAATGTCAACCATTCCTTCTTTTTAGGTCATATGCAACAGTTTTGAGTGGGTTTCATAGCACCTGCCCCGGGGCTAAATTGGTACAAACATTTAAATTAGTTGTAGATCCTTGGTTAAGTTTTTGCATTTATACAGTGTGCATTTTCGCACACTGTATACATATAACTGCTATACCTAGACTCATGAAACTAGGTGAGGGGGTGCAGCTTGATGACTACTACAACCTTATCACAAATGCAGTTCACTAAGGCATATATTTCACACATCACTGAATTTTATTAAATCGTGTTTTTTACATTTATTTCTCAAGCACTGTTCATATTGGAATCATCAAACTACTTGAATGTATGTGTCTCAGTTAGAACCACACTCTTACCAAAGAGGAAGGTCACTGTGATGTACATCTAATATTTCATTGGCTTAGGTTAAGGTTATTGTATTTAGCTAATGAACCGATAGGTTTTTTGCACCCAGTGCATGTATATGGCATCTCACCTAGAATCCCAACACTTGGAGAGTGGATGTATCTTGATAAGTTCTACATACTCTCTGCTACCTATATTTCGTGTTCAGTGGTTTGTTCAAATTTTGTGTTAAAAGTTCATTTCTTGGGTTCTGTTTATGTTCCACTTATGAAACTTGATAATCGGATGCACATCTCTTGGTACAATGCCCTTAAAACCAAAGGTCACTGTTACCTACGTTATAATGCTTTATTAAAATGAGTTAAGTATTTGTGTTTAAGATCACATTGATTCATCCATGCCGGACCTATGTACATCCTACCCTACTCAGAAGGTCCTTTGTCACCAAGGCAGTTGAAAGTAAGAATGATTATATTTATTCAGTAGTGTAAACCAGAAACAAAAGCAGAGACTACATCAAGCTGAGAGATCTAGCAAGGAGTCAATTACTTCCATGCGGTCTGGAACTGCAGTTTCTGAAATTTAACTGGATGTCATAAAGGTGTAGGTGTATTGTACAAACTTTTTAGTTGAACATAATGTTCAAGGCAATTTCAAGGCATCATATCTTTTGAACTTTGCAAATGTATATTTTCCAAATCGACAATAGCAGTGCATGATATTTCACTACATCTTACTGAAAATTGGCCTAACCAACGAAAAGATATTGACGGCCAGAATTAAACTGTCTTGTTAATGTTGGCAGGTCAGGCTTTTCTTAATTATTGGATAATGTATGGAGATTGATAAGAACACATACAGTTGGTTAGCACCTATTTTCTAGTAGAATACCCTTCAACTAGCAATATTTTGTTTTCTCTTTGTTGAATGTTAATTGTGATGATTTCCATTTGGGGTATTAATAATTACCAATCAGCTGTAATATTATGTATTAATCAGCCATAGTTGAATGTAGTTTTGTCATTGAGTGTTTCTTGTATGACTTTTGACATATCTGAGTGAATACTAACTAGATACAGCACTTTTTTCTTGTTCACAGTGGTGTAACCCATACTGTACTCGACATTGTTTACATTTTTCTTGTAACCTACATGCACAGGTCAGTATTCCATATAAGTGTGTGTATTTTAATATTAGTAATACATAACCTTTTGCATTGCTTACTCTTTACCGGACGGAAAATAACCATGACCATATGATGAGAATTCGTCCTCCCATAGGGTGACTTTCGAGAAAGGTTCAAGTCTAACCTGTGATCCTGACTCATGCGCACTAGCCTTCATTACTTTTCTGGTTGCAGTCATCATTACAGCTGCTTAAAATACTTTAAAGAAAAATTGCCTTCTCTTCGAGTTATACCTCGCGAATGGAGCACTTTCGGTACGTGCAACATTTTTTTTGTGAAATTACCCTATTATTCATGTTTGGAATTAGTTTTCTCTCGAGTTATTGTCATTCTTCTTATTTGTATTCTTCATAACCTTGCATTTAGGCTAGTCCCCACTGTGGGGGTGTCAACATGACAATTATTGTGTTTGAGAATTATTGTATTCCTCCTTTATTTCCGGAAGTTATTTAGTTATCCCAATCCTTTCCCGTATTGGCTTTGGACTCATCTTGATAATTTTTGTAGTGTTTAATACATTAATGAATCACCGGAATTCCAATTCAATTTAATCTGACTTTTGATATTTTTATTACTCTGAGCTTAGAGCGAGTCGCGCCCTCCTGAGAGGGAGCAGCACCACCCTCTTCAGTCCAATAAGGCTGAGTCGCGTGCCTACCCCTGATGAAGGGGAGCAGCACTCTCAGCTGTCACACAGTTCGCCAATGGGTGAAAGTGAGTCCCCCCCCCCCCCCCGTATGGAAGGAGCAGAACCTTTCCACTTCCCGAACCCCATCGTTGATGACAGAATACCGCCACCTGGAGAAAAGGATAGCTTCGATACAAGTCCATAAGATCTGAGGAAGGGCCTTCCTAAGAGTCAGAGTCACCTGACCAGTCACTGACAGGTCACTAGGCACCGGTCAATGAGAACCAGGCTTCGGTCATTTGAGACCACTAATGGTCGGGATAGGGATGAGGCTGAGACTCCCTCTCTGCAAGCTACCGTTGAATTCTGATTGGGATTGGTAATCGGCATAAGGATGTCAGGTTAAGGAAGGTGATCAGATTGGCATCCCCCTCTTTCCTATAATCCAGCTAAATCCCTATGGGATGTGGGGCCTTCCATCACAGGGAGGTGACTGGTCCTTCCCCTGCATTCAGCCATGGACTTATGGATATTGGACCCATCACAGAGAGGTCAATGTTGTGGTCCATGGGCCGACATTGCCATCTTATGAAGTGTAGTCATAAAGTAGGGACGAGGGCAGACTTTCTTCCGCTAAACACCCCAGGAAGATTGCAAGTTGCTCTCACCAACCCGCCGAGTCTGCTACTAGGGACAGTCCTTTAGCTCCATGTGAGGAGGTATATGTCCCATGTCTCTCCTGCAACAGAGAGTCATTGGGTCACAAAGTCCTGCCTCTCAGCAGTGAGAGCAGAATGAAGATATCAAGTCAGTCCTTGTCGATTCTCACGAGCTTGACATAGAACAGGCCGAGGTGGCACTTCCGCCTTTTGGGTCAACTACCTCCCAACCATCGATAAAGGCAACATGGGGGAAAGAATCTGGTTCTTTGACAAGGCGGCTAATGAGGTTTACCCTTGTTCACCTAGGGATCTTTGTCCCAATCCTTCAGGCTCTGAAGACACTAAAATTCTCTCCAACTTGGAGAGACTCTCTGGGGCTACCTTTCCACCCAGACCCACCCAGATCTCTTGTTGTTCCCTCACTCGGCTATAGTTAAGAAACTTTCCCAGAGATTTAGTAAGGGCAAGGAGTTTTCTATACAGCGTAAGGGGTGGTCTGTCCCCCTCTATTCGCTGCGGCTAGTTATAGGGTTCACAAACCTTCCTGTCCCCTCAAATCCCCCACTTTGGACACTGGAGCTGCACAAGTGGGTATTTCCTTGGTGACCTGGGCTTGCCTTTTAATTAAAATACTGAAGGCATTAGAATTAAAGGCTACGTCTCAAGTTACCATAGTCTTGCATGCCGATCGTGTCACGTTGAGCCTGCTGAAGGAAGAATATATGTTGCCATCTGCCCTTCAGAGTGTGTTGGTAGCAGTAAACAAAACATCTAGGCATGCATTATCCATGCTTCAGGACCCTCCACCCCCTATCAAGATTCGAAATTCAGTTTCATCAGACCAAATTAGAATTCCTAAGTCAAGAGGTGACATTAGAGAGGGTGGACAATATTTCATTATATTCCTGGATAGTTCTGGTTTTGGTAATACGGGAAAGTTTCAACTCATTATCGATCTTTCCATATTAAACTAGTTTCTTTGGTAGGAGCACTTCAAGAACAACTGAGCAGTCTCCATAGACCTCCAGGATGTCTACCTTCACATCTTCATCTTCCCAGCCTACATGAAATTCCTGCGGTTTCGGCTGGGCCAGAAGATTTCAAATTTGGGCTTCTGCCATGGGCCTATCTTCCACTCCAAGAGCTTTCACCAGGGTGATGGGTGTAATAGTCACTTATTTAGGGTCTTTATGTGTCCCAATCATCCAGTCCTTCATTGACTGGTCAATACACAACATCTTCAGTGTAACCTTCTCAGGGAACTGTCACTCGGTTGTGAGACAGTGACTCATCAAGGCCTAGTCCACAACCCGGAAATTATTTTGGGGGTGGGCGGGGTGTGGGGGGTTATTATCCCCATAATAGGTTGATCACTGGGTCGGGGAACCATCCCAAGGTCACCTTACAATCAAACACTTCTGGTTATCAGATAATCTAGGGATAATAAATATAATGTACATAAAAAGAAAAAAAAACACACACACGCGCCCATGCACAAATGCATATGGCACACAATCTGTTTAGATACACAATTTAAATAGACGAACACAAGTATACAGCTTCTATGTGACATAGACTTTGTGATTTTACAGTATTTTGTTCCTGTTTACTATCAAATCAGACCCAAATAAATATAACTAAATGCAAGAAGAGAAATGATTCTTACACAAGTTACATATTCATTACTGAGGTCCATTTTTGAAGAAATTGGTCCTCTTTTTATTTAACTTAGCAGTGTATTTTTCAATGTTCTTATGCATTTCAACTATTTGCTTAAAAGCATAAATGAAAGGATTTTGCATAATGTATCTGCAGGTGTTAATGTAATATTTTTCCGAAATAAGCAAGAAATTACACAAACTGTCCAGATGTTCACTTCCTAAAATTATTTCTTTTTTGACAAATGTAAAATATTTGGGCAAGAAGGTGCAAAATGTTTAATAAAACTGTACCAAAACTGTGAAGTAATATTGCAATCATAGAAAAGATGTTCAATACTTTTGTTCCCACTCTTACAGAAAGAATATTTGTCATCATTTGATATGTTAATTCTTTTCAAATAATTGTTAGTAACAATTATTCTCTGGATTAATTTAAAGTTTAAAGAGATCAACTTCGCATGCTTAGTACAACATTTCCCCCGCCTATAAATCTCAGACCACTCCTCACAACTTGTATTTTTTTTTTAATACTTGCATCCAAGTTTCTTGCTTAGCAGTGTGTTGCCTTTTTGCCTTTTTTAAAAGATCTTTGTAAACAAACTTCAGTGAATTTTGTTTTTGCAAGTCCATTATTGTATCCTCCTGCTTATTAAAATTATTATGCACTAAATGGTTTTTGATAACATGTTTCCATCATTTTGGAATCTAGGATATTAAGAAAAAGTATTTCATGAAATTATCGCATCTGGTTTTTTGTTTTATCATTTCAAAAGGTATTAACTTGCCGTGATCATCTACTAAATCATTCAGAATTTCAACACCGGCTTCTGTCCAGGATTTGCATTGATAGAACATTCTAGGGGGGGGGGACAAAGGTTTAAATACTCAGAGATAAATACTCGTTTGGACTTTGCGGTTCCTCTTTCCAATTAGATACTGCCAACATTATATCTCTCCAAAAACTGTTTTTGATGAGCTTACTAAATTTTTCTAATTTCCTTCTCCCTAAGTTCAAATATCCTTTTTATTTCTGAGTATAGTTGTATTGACTAAGTTCTGCCACGCTCCATTTTCATTTTCCAGCAATCTTTTAACCCATCTTATAAATATTATACCTAATAAGTGAATAAATGTGTATCATATTTAGTCTTCCCTCATTATCCGGGGATATTAGTATATCATGTTCAATTCTTTCTACTTTACCACCCCATACAAATTTTAATAATGTACGATTTAGTTCTGCTTCAACTTTTGCTGACGAGTTTGGAAGTGCTGAAAAAAGATGTATGAATATGGGCAGAACAAGAGTTTTTACAACAATTACCTTACCAACTACTGACATATGTCTTTGATTCCAGCTTGCCAGTATTCTTTTTTGCCTTCGTTAGTTTCTTCATATATTTAATTTCCACCATTTGTTGTAAATCCTGAGAAAAATCTATGCCAAGAAGTGTAAAGGTAGACGAAAACCAATTTAGACCCATATCGGGACATTTTCATTTGAAAATTTCTTGTTTCCAATCCAAATAGGCATTGTTTATGTTGTGTTACATTTAAGTCCAGATAATAGAAACAAAACTTGCAAGATATTCATAGTTGCTTAAAGAGAATGTTGAGATCCATCAAGAAGAATAAAAGCGTCATCGGCATACTGACCTAATTTCTATTCACTGGCATCAAAGATCAGTCCCCGTACATCCCATTTTGCTTTAAAGTTATAGCTAAAATTTAAATACCGATGACAAACAAATAAGGCGCAAGGAGATCTCCTTGACGACATCCTCTTTCAAGTCTAAAAATGATGACATATTCCCATTATTTATAACACAACTTTTATTACAAAACAGTTTAAACCACTTATAAACAGAATCACCAAAGTTGAAAGATTGTAAAGTTTTTTTCCACAAAGCTCCAGTTAATTGAGCCAAAGGCTTTTTCAAAATCTATTAACAATAATAAACCATATATATTTTCGTTCTCTAGTTGATCCATGATATCGTATAGTAGCCTGGTATTTTCTCCAATGAATCTACCCTTCATAAATCCTTTTTGAGTATCACTGATTATTGATGGAAGAATCTTTTTAATCCTAGCTGCAATGGCTCCCGAAGCAATCTTATAGTCAATATTTAAAAGTGATATAGGTCTCCAGTTTTTAAAGTATCGTCTGTCTTTTTCGTCCTTTGGTAGACATGTGATGACTCCTTGAGTCTAAAAATCTGAAAGTGTTTTTACAGTATATAAGTAATTTATTGATCTGCATAAAATCCCCCAAGAGTCTTCGAATAGAATTTATAGAACTCTACAGTGATTCCATCTAAGCCAGGACTCTGTCCATTTTCCATTCGTTTTAGAGACGTACCGTATTCATCAATTGTAAGTAGACCCTCGCATGATTCTCTTTCCTCTTGACTAAGTTTATTATTGTGACTAAAAAATCTATTTTGAGTTTCTTGAGTATCCTCAACATCAAGCTGAGCAATTCTACTTTTGTACAATTCCATATAGAACTGTTTTTGGACTTCTAAAATATATATTTGGTCTGATATAATTGTCCCATCATCTAAAATAATTTCCTTTATGGTCTTATTGACATAATTTCTTTTTTCAAGATTTAAAAAGTTATTCGCTTATTTTTCTCCAAATTCGTACCATCTAGCTTTAAATCTTAATATAACACCTTCTATGTAGTTTGTTTCCTAGATTCCTCTAATTCTGCTTTTTTTCAAAATCTTTCATAATTTCCCCATCTATGTTATTTCATGTCCAATTTTCTTTAATTTTCCCCGTTTCTGTTTTGTTTTCCTAATAGAATAACATGCAGTTTCCGATCTTATTTTCATTTTCAAAATTTCAAAGAATATTTGATCATTACAGGAAAGAGAAACATGGGGAGAGTCATCTCTTTTCCCCCTACATAATATTAATCTACAGTATCAGTTGTATACCTTTTGACCAAATCAGTATATTCAAAGTTCCTCAACATTTGGGCATTACATTTCTAATATCCTTTTCCCCTTGGACACATTGGAAAAGCCACACTCAAAACAATAGCTGAATGATCAGTCTTATACCCTGGTAAGATACACGCATCGGCTGTATTCATATGAATGTCATCAGATACAAGAAAATAATCTAATCTACTTTGATTCAAGGGAGATTTTTGCCTCCAGGTATACATCTTTAAGTCTTGATTGGAATTTCGCGAGGGGTCAATTAATTCCAATTCATTTTTCAGGTTCTGAATCGCTGCTCTAGACTGTTGGTGTTTGTCATGTAAAATATTATAAATATCCAAATCTAAGTCTTGAACAGTATTCCAATATCCACACATTATAATTGATGAGTTCTCAAAAACTAAAATCTCCTCCTTTAACTTTCTGAAAAAGCTAGGCTTTTCATCATTATAATCATACAAATTAACAAGGGTTATTCTGTTGCCATTAATATAATATCTAAAAAAATAAATCTCCCAGGAGAAGTTAGTTCTGATTCCTTCTCAGAGTGTGTGTGCATGTGGGAATTAATTTCCTCACCCATCAAGGGTCAGATTGTGTTACTCAGAATCTCTCATTTACAGTATCTCATAGCAAGATTGTTCGAGAAGATTTCCTTGTCTGCTCACCTCTGCCTCCCCGAATGGACTATGAATGTGGCAACACAGTTCATCTAGGAAGGCTGCATATGCAGTATTTCCATTTCTTGCTTCTAGTAAATAGGAGATTTCACAAAAACCCCATGTCTGCCCTGATTCCCTTAAGATCTAAATTTTGTCACCATCTGAGTTGGTGGCAAAACTAGGACAGGTTTCTGGTTAGAGTTCATATTCATGCATGATAATCTTACACCTTCCTGTACATTGATGCCATATATTCAGGCTGGGGTGTGCTCACATAGAGCCCGACTGGGTAATCCTGCAGGGCTTGTGGCCTTGGGAAGACTATTCCTTTCATATGAACAACCTTGAAATGCAGGCTGTTTTTTCTAGCACTACAAGAATGCATGAACTGCACAAGACATGTATATTGCATGGTCATTGCATACAACATGTCAGTCATAGTATTCCTCAGACATCAAGGAGGCATTTATGCCCGTACTCTCTGCTTTGAAGTCAGGAACCTCCTTCATTGGACAGCTTTAGAGGAGATCACTCTTAGAGTCTGCCACATTTCAAGCAAGAGAAATGCTCTGGTAGACAGCCTGTCCAAACAGGGACAAGCAGTTCTCACAGAATGTCCTCTGTATTTTTTTCATCTTTGTGAAAGCCAACAAGTTCCCTCTTTATGTCTCTGCAGTTCCAGTCCAGAGGATGGGTGGTGGATGCCTTCAGTCTGAAGTGAAATAGACTGATGCCTACACATTCCCACCTTTCCAAATGATCCCTCAAGTTCTTCACAAAGTCAGGACAGATACAATTACCCTTTGCAATATGTTTGATACAGAACCCAGCTGCAGGTAATCTCAAACCATTCATGTAAAAAATTTGCTGCACATATTTTGCAAACACAGAAACAATACAAGTTTTAGAAAAGCAACCCCCTTCCCCCCTTCTGGGTTTTTCAACAGGAAATTACATCAACAAATACAAGTCATCAACTTGATAGAATGTGTACATAGTAATGGATGTCAATAAGTTCCAACCGTAGAAAATTCGTGCAGACTGGCATATTAATGACAATCAGTGAAATGATTCCAACCCATTAGCCCTATTTGATTGGAAATAGTTTGGTAGCCACAATTTAAACGACACATTAGAAATAGCTTGGTCAATATAAAATGTGTAGTTGGATAAAACAAAAAAGTGATATTTATAAACATAATGTAAAAATCAAAGCTTTCTTTAAGACATACATCTATTCGGGCGGAATCCATCATCATAAAATACACTGAGTAGACTACTTAATTTGAAAACTGGTTTTGATTCAACCATCAGTATAGTATTTGTTTGAATCCATCAGCCATTCTGCCTCAACTTGTAAATGAATCATGTCACAAAATCAATTACCAGTGTGTGAATCCCAGGGTTTTTGTGTATGTCAAAATTTAGCTGCAGATGGCATTTGCAAAAGTTTTGCCTTACTAACAGTTTATTTGCATTTCTTTTGTGCTGCTTAACATGTGTATTTGCAAACTTTGCACCCCATTTGCAAATACCTTGCGAACACATTTTGGAACGCATATATGTCATAATTAGTGGGCGTGTTTTGTTCCACATTGGAATCTTATCTTCAAGGTCAAAATCTTGGTGTTTTATGTTAATTTTTTCCATTACATACGGTGACAAGAATTTACTGAATTTGTTTTTTTTGGTGTTGTTGTTATTATTATTATTATTATTATTATTATTATTATTATTATTATTATTATTCACATTTTTGTTGATTACCTATTTCTTTGGATTTTGTGGTTGTCACAAACCTTGAATTCAAAGATTTGGATGAATGATGATCTTATCCATAAATTAAAGTACTTTTTCTTTTGCAAAACCACGAAAACAATTTTTGCTCCTCAGATAATTTTGTAGACCGTGCCAATACCAGCACAGACTGTTTGAACCAGGGTTAGCCTTGTTATTAGTTGTCACTTCAGTCCCTTTTGCATTGAATTTTAGCAAACAAATTCTAATTTAACAATAACAGTCCTAAATCTACTGGCTCATAACCTTAAACATCTATATTTTCCATTGCATTTTGTGAAATGACTGACAAATGAGGTAAAACCAGCAGGCATTTTGAGAGAAGTGACGGTATCAATAAGCAAGCAGTATGTCACAAAAATTATCACCAACAAAAATAACTGAATTTATACTAGCTTGATGTTTATTTCTACAAGGCTTTCCTTATCTTCATTGCAGGACTATGAGTATATGTGCACTTCCAATGACTCTGGTAAAAAATATGAATGTTGTGCTGAAGGAAATGCTACAGATACTTGTTCGAGCAGTAAACTGTGCATTGAGCATATCTGCCCAGGTAAGATGATTTCATGATGATGTAGATATTAGTGTACTAACCTGTTGAAAGGCTAAGTTGACTTAATGTGCATTCGGGCTTTATAGATGTGCTACTTTGTCTATTTCTGGTGACATTATTAAGAGCAAGGACTTCACATATTAATGGGGTAGTCATTCATATGATTGGCTGAGCTTCTTACCACTTGAGAGACTATATTTATAACACAAGTTTATCAGCAAATAGGCTAATATCATCAAGCTGTTGGATGATTTGTGTTATGACCGAGACCAATGCATACAATTTTGAGGTCGTCTTGCATCTATATGGAGTTTGATTTGATCACTCTAAAGACTGTATGTTTGATAGGGTTTAGCAAATGTGGCCAATGTCATCAAGATGTTGGTTGGGTATGATTAGTGAACTTAAGTTATACACAAGACTGGTGAGCAATATCTGACCTACTTGGGTGGGTTGGTTAGATTTACTCCTTAATTTGACTCAACTAAAGTTTTCAGTTTCTGTCATCTTCTACTATTTATTCTCTATAAAATCACAGGCAGAACTTAGCTAGAACCAAATATATGTACTCTTGAATAAACACATCTGCAGACAGTTAGACTGATTGTTAGAATCAACCCAGATGAGTAGCGTCAACATGAGTTCCAAATGTCAGTGACTTCGGTTAGTTGGATTGGCCATGATCTTTTATGCAAATAAAGTTTTTTCCAAATACAGGTGAAGTTAAAGCCAGTACATTTTAAAGGCAGCCAGTTACCGTTTAAAGAATGTTAATTTGTTTCCATAGTTGTTGACCAGAAGTCCAGCAGGTTTTCCATGTTAATTTTGAACACTCATGACACCCCATCGATGCAATCATAGCTTTATTCATCCAGATATTCAGATCCTCCAATTTTCTGGTGACAATATTTTTAAAAGGAGTATTTCTAGGCATCAATTATTTTTATAAAAGGTGGCAGGAGAATCAAATCAAGTTCGAACATAAACTATGGAATGTTAACCCATTCTCTCAAAAAGCAATCAGTTAAATAGATGATCATGAGACCTTGAAAACTGCTTTGATTGGTCTAATTATAGCCCAAGTTCCTCTGCCCTTCTCCCCCCCCCCCCTCCCCCAAGCTTTTATATTAGCTGTACTGGTCAAAGACCAGAAGAGCTTATTTGTATAGTGGCCTTTCATCCATCTACTCATGTCTGGCATCCATTAGCACAGCTTTGTTATCACTACTTCTCATAAACTACTGGGCTGTCTAGTTGGTCCTAAATGAAATTGGTGCCAATTTGATGTCCAAACATTTTACTGCTACTCTTCTGGAAAGATGGTCATAACAACAGAGAGTTTTTACCAAAGATTTCTTATGATATCTAGTTGGTCCAAAATGAAAAGGGATTTGTTGCCTTGTCATGGGGTTTTCACTATAAAATGATGTCTAGTTGGTCCTAATTGAAAATGGTGCCGAGCTGATATACAGTGTGGCCAGTATAATGGTCTGGGTCCATCATCGTGCTATGTACTGTATCATGCTAAAACCAACCAAGTCAGTTAGCTGAAGAAAATGATGCATGCAAAACTAAGAAGGTGCGGGGTAATAGAAATGTGCGCAAAACGTCACGCTTCTTTGGCACAATTACCATCTGAAATCAATGCATATTAAACAAGAAACACACGTATAGTGAAAACAGAGAAACTGCATTTATAATATTTTACTTTTTACAGAGAACCATGCGTTGGTACATGTATATGTACATGTTTAACATATAGCATGAATAGTTAAAGTGTCAACACGTGTACTTGCCAACCAATCTCACTGCATCCGTAAGAGCAAATCCATAATAATTCCATTAGAAGTATGTACACAAAAGTATAACATTTAGTCATTATATCCTAAAGTATTATGTCTGAATCCAATGCAAAAACAAATTTGAACAATTACGTAAAGAAAGATGAAGCACATTTACGGATTAATATGTATGCACGTTTAAATCCCAAAGTCATCAAACGGTATCTGTATAAATTTCATACCACTAGAATTTTCTCTGCTATAAATCAGAATACTTTATTCGGCTTTTAAAAAAACAACTGATTTATTTTCAGCTGCGCCCTACTACTGTTACATTTTCTCTTAGCAAAGTTAATCATATTCCTCAACTGAAGAATTTAAACATGCTGAGTCTCCATTCATCTTATCACACACAGTAAAAGCTTTACATTTCCATGTACCATTATCCATTGTATATACCCATTGATTAACATTATGACTCGTATTTGTTTGAACAACTGCAGCAAGAATAATTGATAATAATTTTTAAAGGGAATGGACAACAGTATTCACTGGTCAACTGATTGCATGACGATTGTCTGACAACACCACCAAATCACGTGCACATGATGGCGGTTTTCATTTTTTATGTTATATAAACCATTGCCCCATAATATGAACAATCTTTAGATTGACTTTGATAATTAGCAGTTACTAAATTAATTCATTTATAAATTCAAGTGAGAATCTTTTATCAACCACTGCATTGTTTGGTGCTTGGTTATGTACGTCTGCCAGTTGAATGTGCAAACATTTGTCAGCTATTGCTTGAGTAACAATTGTACACAAAATGCACTGAAGACAAATGCAAAGAAGACTTAATGGTTTTATTATTCATGGGTTAATAATAATAAGATTAACACCTATCAGCTTTTAAAAGAGTTGACGTCTTCATAAATAAGCTAAGATCAGTGTTCAGTGATAGACTATTGACACAAATGAACATTCACAAATAGAAACTTTTCACATCTTTATTCATATAAAGAAAGGCACAGTGACAAGACATTTTTTATACAAGAACACAACACATCTTGCCAAATTAAATCAAACTGTTGCTTTTTTTCAAAAAAAGTTTGTATTATATCCAAATTTTTGTTATACCAAAGCATGCTATAGCCGGGTTTCACTCTGTGTGTATGTATATATATAATGCCATGGTCTTCAGCCTTCGTATATATAAAGAGTTGAAACATTGGCCAAATCCAGTAGTTCAGAATATGGCATCTATTTAGGGTAAATCGGTCATATTATGACATATATATCCATTATTGCGCATTTTTTGTAGGTATGATTTGTGGTTTATTATTTTTGATATGCCAACACTTTAATATATAACTTTCTGTAAATCTAAATGGTCCGAATAATCACATGAAGTCTTTGCACAGTATTCTCATTATTGGTTTGCTGCAACCATGAGAATTATACTTGCCCTGTCTTCTGGAACCACTTTATTTTACTGTTAATATTAACAATATGGTGGCTATCTTTCCAATTGGTAGTCGAATGGACATTGGGGAAAAAAGTGCAACTATCACAAAATATGCGCAATAATGGTTATATGTGTCATAATATGGCACATTTACCCTACATAGAATTATCAAAATGCCAAACTCAGACTAGAACATGAGTAAACCCACTGGTTGAACCACAAATGTGGGAGAACTGAATACATCCCGCTGTCCAACACAAACATACTGAGTCTATGCAGATAAACGCCCTGCAGCCTATTGTAATGCAGACAGTCCCCTTTACATTGCTGTTATTACATGTTATGAATCTTGCACTCCACCCACAGGTCAAGCATGTTTAAATATAAATTTTTTCGTGTAAATAAACTTACCTCTTATTAATAGAATATCGACATATGCTGGTCTCCCATCTGTCAGAAAATTATCTAACCACAGCATTCTTCCAAATCAAATGATGCAGATATCCGGTCACAAAAACATTAAATCTGGAAATCACTAGAGCCATATGACTGCAAATCAGCACTGATATGTATTCTCCATACTTAGCAACACCTTTAGATTTAGTACAATTTCTGCATCCAGTAATCATCCCTTCACATGAAAATCCAATAACCGGAGGGCTATTTATTCTACCATGTCCATTACTGCATCTGTGGTGAATGTCCTTGGTGGAATTGACACTCTTTTTGGTGGAAACATTTTAAACAGTCTCATCAAAATCCATGTATATGGCACCTCAACTACTCCAACTGACCTGATCCAAGTGAACTATGTGATACCACATAGACATTACCTTCAGAGATGCATTGTTGAAAAATGATGTAGCCTGTGTCAAATGTTCTATTGATTTGGAAGGACAGTCTCTTTTTGAATTATTATTTGTAAAAAGATCTGCTTTTAAATGATACTAGTTATCGAATTGTGCAATATTGTTTCAACTCGCTTCTGTGACTATCTTGTCACAATCAAGAATTGAAAGATGTAGCATCTGAGTCAGAATTAAATAAAATGTCAAACAAATTTGTTCTTCTTTCTATGTAGACTCTTTCCATTAAAATAAAAAGTATGTGATAAACAGAAGCTCAAATGGATGATGATTTAATATGGAATTTATGAAGCTTGTCAAGGCTTGCACAAGTTGGAAATTATCCAACCCATTTCTTAAATTTAATATTATATCGTTACTCATTTGAAATCCTCTCTCTCTCTATACTACTCAGGAGGCTATATATCTGAACCAATTTTGATCAAGCTTGAAATATATGCTTATATTATTAAGATATCAGACAAGCTCTGTAATAAGTAAGATTTATGCATATTAATGAGGTGATCTTGCAGCTGATTGGCTAACTTTGTTACTACTCTTGAGACTGCATTTCTGATCCGATTTTGATAAAACTTGGAATATATGTTTATATTATTAAGATCTCAGATGAAGTCAGTAATATGCAAGATCCATGCATACTAATTAGGTGATATTGCATCTGATTAGATGAGCTTGTTTCCAATCTGGAAGCCATATTTCAGATCTAATTCTGATCAGATTTGAAATAAGGGCTTATATCAAGATCTTGCATGGGTTAGATAATGCGCAAGATCCAAGCATATTAATGATGTACTCTTGCAACTGATAGGCTGACCTTGCTACCACTCTGGGGGCCACATTTCTGATCCAATTTAGATCAGACTTTGAATATATTCTTATATCATCAGGATCTTGGGTGAGTTTGATAATGAGCAAGATCTATACATACCAATGATATCATGTTGCATGTCATTGTCTGACCATGTTGTCACTCTGGTGACCTCAGTTCTTTCATCAAACTTGAAATATAGGCTTATATCGACAAGAGCTTCGATGGGTTCTATAAAATGCAGGATCCATGCATGTTATTAATGTAATCTTACATTTGATTGGCTAAGCTTGTTACCACTTTGGGGGCCCAATTTGTTATTGTTACTACTCCAAAACTAGGTCATATCAGCATGGGGTTTCCAGTAGAAGACTTCTTATAATATGTTGTTGGTCCTAAATAATGTATTTTTCGTCCTAAATGCACAGCATCTAATTTGAGAATCTTACATATTACTGAATAATATAAGAGATGGTTTCAACACTCAACAGTGAATAGGAAGATATAATATTATCTTGAATTCCTAAAAATTCTTTTGGGCCAGTAGAGCATCAGTCTCTTTAAGGGACTCTTGTTACAAGCTGTGGTGTCTTTAGACAAAAAGCTATTACAGACTAGATAATGGATCTACTACTGCTATAAAATATGTAAAAGACATTACAGATTTGCAAAATATGAACCATGGAGTTTGGGTTCTAAGCTTGACTGACTATAAAGTGACCTGGTTAACTGATTGTCTGACATTTTGACCAGTTTTACTGCATAGCATGTATACATTCATATTGGTGTAACTTCAATCTTTCTCCTAGTCTTCACTATGAACCAAACATTACTCTCTTAAAAAGTGATTAAATTGTATGTCTGAAGGAAATGCTATGTTAATTAGTATGCATGGTAGTCAATAATAATAATAATAATAATAATAATAATAATAATTTTTTATTTAATGAGTGTAGCTCAGTTAGAATACAAATGTACCTAATCTCCATAGATTCCCACAACTAATCTGTTTCTACATATCAGAAAGTTTTAGTTCAGGAACAGAAAGATGCATAATATTGATCAATGTTATAATTAAGTCTCCTGTATTAAATTGGAAAAAAACAGTAACAGTGTTAAATACATTGAACAATAATAGGTAGTGATACACACTGTACATGTACAAGTGCTAAGTAAATTATAATAACACAGGAAGTATACAAAATCATTCAAAAAGCATTGTTCAAGCATGTTATATTTTATTTTTGTAAAACTTTCAACAGAGTTTGCTGCCTTAACATGTGCTGGCAAATAGTTCCATCATTGCTTCAGAATATTTAAAACTGCACCTAAACTGTTAAGTTTGGGGTTTTAGAAGTTTCAAGTGACTTTGTGAGGTTGATCATTAATTATAGAATCCATGATTTTCATCAAAAAGTTCTTTCATGTCTACAGGCATATTACAGTTTACACATATTTAAACAAGTAATACTTTATATAAGTTCATTTGGTCACTTATCCTGAGCCATTTCATTTCATTGAATAGAATTCTAGATGGTGTATCAAATGGAGCATCCAGAATTAACATGCATATTTTCTCATAATTGAGAATAGTTCATTAATTAATCAAATTATGAGTTAATTAGTATATATTTTGCTTTAAATATGAATATTTCCTCTCTGTTTTTAAAGTTCAAGATGTAACATTTTGTGTTAATTATTGTCATAGATTTGTATTTTACACGAAAATATTCCCATACATATAATAACATGATTATTTCCTATTTTAACGTTATGATCAGTCATTGTTAAAATGTGTATCAAGTTAGGAAACAAATATATCAAGCTGTCATCTTTAAATTGCCATATTTGTGATTTTAGAGTTGTATTTAAAATGCATATCAAGTTAAGCAATATGAAAATAATTCAATTTAAATAGTCCCATATTAATAATTCTACATTTATTTATTATATTATTGATTCAATAGAACATATTCTTGTGATGAAAACTCTGTTGCTATTTTCCTGCATTTAAGCAATCTCTGGCTTATATATTTGTGGGTTAGTGTCATATCCATCTGAATAGTTTCCTGGACATGATGACCCAATAATTTAGCTGAGAAAAACCTCTTTATTTACAATATGCTGACGTTTAGGTAGAATACAGTCCACCAATGTGTATTTTTTTTATCAAATAGCTACTGCTACCACATCAGTAGATTTCATCACAACCAGCACTCTAACACCAGTTTACAACACTGGTAACAGTAGCATGTCACCCACATCAGTGGATGTTGTCACATCAGACACTGACTTCAACTGACAACCTCAGTCACAGTGATGCCTCTCTCTCATCAAAATCTCAGATGAGTTCATTATAGAGCAAAATCCATGCATATTAATGACATGATCTTGCAGCTGATCATCTAACCTTGTTACCACTCTGGAGACCATGTTGATGAAGCTTGGAATATATGCCTATATCATTAAGATCTCAGATGAGTTCGGTAATGTGTGAGATCCATGCATATTAATGAGATGCTATATTGCATCAGTTTGGAGGAGGTTGTTACTGCTCTAAAGGAAGCATTTCTAAACTGATTTTTATCAGACTTGGAATATATGCTTATATCATTAATATCTCACTGGAGGTTGATAATGAGTGAGATCCATTCATAATAAGGTGAACTTGCATATTATTGGCTGAGCATGTTATCTCTCTGGAAGACATATTTCTGATCTAGTTCTGATCAAACTTGCAATACAGGCTTATATCAGCAAGATCTTGGATCAGTTCAATAATGAGTGAGATGCCCATACATTAATGAGGTAATCATGCATCTGATTGGCTGAGCTTGTTACCACTCTGGAGGCTTTATGTTTGATCCAGTTTTGATCAAATATGGAATATATGCTTATATTATCAAAATCTCAGATCAGTTTGATAATGAGCAAGATTCATACATACTAACGAGTTAATCTTGCATCTGTTTGGCTGAACTTGTTACCACTCAGGAGGCCATATTTCTGAGCTGATTTTTATCAAACTTGAAATAATGGCTTATATCATCAAGATCTTGGATGGGTTTGATTATGAGCAGTATCCACACATACTTTATTATTGATATAATCTTACATCTGATGGATGAGCTTGTTACCTCTTTGTAAGCCATATTTGCGATCCACTTTCGAGCAAGCTTGGGATAAATGGTTTTATCATCAAGCTCTTGTACTGTTTCAATATTAATTTAGATCTCTGCATATTTATGAGCTTTTTACCACTCTGAAAGCCATAATTATAATCTGATTTTGATCAAAATTAGAATATGGGCTTATATCATTAAGATCTTAGGCAGTTTAGAAAGTAAGTAGGATCAGTGAATATTAATGAGGTGATCTTGTATATGATTGGCAGAGCTTGTTACTACTCTTGAAACAATATTTTTGATCTGTTGGGTTTATTATCAGAGATCATGGATGACTTTGATTATGAGCAAGAAACTGTGCATATTAATTATGACTATCTTTAGAATGAATTTTAATCAGGATATAGCAAAATAAGTAAAAGCAACATGATATAAAGTTCAGGAGATAGTTTTCATATGATGTGTTCTTACAATACTACTTTACTTAAGCCTGCTTGGTGAAATGGTCAACCATTATGTAATCCTGGTGAGCGATATCAGACCAACTTCTGGCTTTTTGTTATACTAAAGCTTGTCTAAAAATATTGCATTTGTTTTCATGTTGTCAAATGAAACAGAACTGGAACAATAAACGGGATTATACAATCACTATCTGTTAAGTTTGGTATCTTGTTTCTATAACTTTGCAATTAATTTGTGATAATTTTTTCCTGGTTTTTCCATAATTAATAACATTTTTAACTTGGTATTTCAAGAATGCCAAAAGGGTCTGCTTGTTCTCTCAAAGGTAGTGAACATTAAAGTCTGTGAAGAAGGAGAAGTCTGTTCCAAGATTTACGTCCCTTTTCTATGGCAGTCACACTGTACATGAACACGTTTCACATAAAAATTTGCCAGACATGCCCCTGTAAAGAAAGAATGGCAAATGCTATGGATTTTATGCAAGCACATGCAATGACTTCATATACTTTTTAAAAAATGTAAAATTATGAATATTTTATATTGTCTAGGCACTTCTGTAATGATCCCAGAATACCTTCTTTTGTCAGAGCCCTGTTGCATTGTGCATCAGATTTCATTTAACTTAGGATGTACACCACATATCCAGATAGGAAGCAGAATTTTTTTTTTTTTTTTTTTTTTTTTTTTGGTATAAATCAAGAAGTATCTCGAGAAAACTATTCTTTGGTTGAACATTTTATTAGTTACATTTACAATGGGCTCATCAGTTGAAGAAAATTTCTCAATATCTTCAAATCAGTAATTACAAGACAACAATGCTTTTGAAGGAGATTTCAAGGAAAAATGCTGTTGACTATAAATAAGTATTATCAAAGTAAAATTTGATTTAGGTCACAGGCAACTAATTATTTTCTGACCTACAAAACCAGCCTATATGATGGTATATTAAATACTGTATGTAAAGAATGAAAGTTGCCGATTGGCTGAAAATAATTTCCAGAAAAAATTGCATACTTTTTTCAGAAGAGGCCTTTGTATGGGTAAATTGTGCAAAATAGTAGGCTTTGGCAGAAAACCATTTTTATTTTATCACTGTCGAATGTAATCAAAATGATTAGAAACTTGGCCTTTCCTCCTATTTACCCATTAGGCTTACTGAACAGCAGACAGCTATTATAATGTGCATGCCATACTCATCTCACTATTGTTTCATTTGTTTATATCTTCTATCTCTTATTATGACAGGATTCAGTTCGTAAGACACTTTTTTGTTGAATCACAATTTCATTAAAATGTAACTAGAATCACCATGATATATTGTTTTTGACTGCTACATATATGTACAAGATGACAAAAGTAAATAATGCAACTGGATGTAATGCCTGGACATATGCATAGAATGCTTTTGTAAACTCGACGATCTGACTTCAAAAGTTACAGTGTTTTTCTAAACTGATCACTTTGATTTAGACATTATTGAATTGTAGACTACATACAAGAACAGCATACCTCCAAAACTGAAGAGCTTGACAACGTGCAAGAACTACTCACTTCAAAAACTGAAGAGTTTAACAATGGAAGTGCTCCAGTGAGCAAGGTCAATTTTACATTTTTCAAAAATACATGTTAATACATTTTTGCAAAGAAATTCACTTAGTCAAATTACAATCGAGATTCACTTTAGGAAGTCATCACAACAGAGTAAAGGGGTCAAGTGTATGGAAGTAATTTTCAAGACTCCTAACATACATGTGTCCATCAAGCTGCTCAACTAGGTATAATATACAAACTGTAAAATTGTATAGTGAATCACCAGATACCACAGGTGCTTACTTAGCAACAATGGTGCAGATTGGCTATACAGTGACTAAAAAAAAAACCTGCAGTGGATTACAGATTTGAAATGTTGTTTCTTTAAAATTAATGTCACTGATCAAAAGTACTGTTAACCAGCATGAGTTTGAAAGGTAAATATTGTAGTTTTAAAATATCAGCATTACAGTACAAAGAAGAAACACACAAGTATTTTCTAAGTCTACATTATGGCAGCAAGTCAGATAATCACATACATATCACATAATATACATAATTACAGAATTTGTAAAGTATCTTTCCTTAGCTTAAAGGCAAAATATCTGAACTGTGATGTTTTTTTTTGATTACCTCATCAGATTTATTACAAATTAAGTTGCAAAATATTTCATATGATGGGTATTTGTAATAGTACTTGGAAGAAACAAGTCTTAATTCCAAGTATTTATTGGGCATTTTAATAAACAATGGAATTACTCCACTGTCACCAAAGTAACATAATCTACGTGCCCTGTCATATTTGTTTTGTCCACCTGTAACAATATGAATAGGAGGTTCTCCTACTCCAAAGAGAGTGTACAACTGTCTGTTTTTGTTATTTCAACAGGATTTAATAATTTTTCACATTCAATAAGACTTATAATTCATACATTTCTTTAAAGAGGTTTATCCATTTACTTCTTCATGCCACTCTTGCAAGCTGCAATCCATTAACCATTGTCTAAATTGCACAATAAATAAATCAACATTGCCTGTATTATGTGATATCCATACAAACACTGAATCCATATTTACAGAGTAGTTGGCTGATATAAGTTGCCCAAGTTATTCTCTCAGAATCATCTAGTGCCTTTAATAATTCAGGTAATATTTCTTGGGATATTTATACATATGTAACAATTTACACCAATATTGTATGCACAAAATATAATAGTTAGTATACATGTAATATATAATACATATAATATCGACAGTCACCAAGAGCTTCCATCTTTGAAGACTGACTTCCAAGAGACATAATATTTACAGAACTGTTGATGGAATTTCTCTACAGATTTTCTGTTCTTGTATCCCCAAATTTCAGATGAATGGAGAAGAATGGGCTTGATAAGAGCATCAAGTAATTTGAATACAGTGCTCAGTAATGGAGATCCTAGTTTTCCTATTAATTTATTTCCTGTGATAAAGGCTTTATAAGTTTGTATAACAAGTCTTTAAATTGCCTTTGACCAGTTCAATCTACTAGAACATATTTGTAATAAGTTAACATTTTGATATTCTCATTGTGATATGTCCACTTTTCAGTCTTCTTAAGGCCATCACCATTTCTAAAAGCAATGGTATTTGTCTTATCCATGTTTACAGTATGACCCCATTTTACACAAAAGAGCTCCAGTGTGTCAGTCTTTCTTTGTAATTCTAAAACAGTATCAGCAAAAATACACAAGTCAGCAGCATAAAGTAACAGAATAATATCTTGTAATTTGTCAACAAAGATTCCAGTCCACTATTTTCATTCATAATTGGTAATAAATCATTTAAAAACAAGACGAAAGAAGAGGACATAATATACAGCCTTATCCCACTCCGAGCTTACATTCAGAATATTCACTAATGTTGATCTTGAGAAGTCTTTTCAGCTGATTTAATATCTGAATATATATCTTTTTAAAAGAGCTAACACCCTACCATGCACACCATTTTGAAATAATGCATATCACAGCTTCTCTCTATCCACTGAACAGCATGCCTTTTTAAAACAATTCCTTTTTTGTGAATATTTCTGTACTAAAGATTGCAATATATCATCTATTGATGAATAACCAGCCCATAATTGTACCTGTTCTTAATAATAATAATAATAATAATAATAATAATAATAATAATAATTACTTTACTTAGAGAAGGTAATTCAGTTACAGGGGATAATCTACCTTAAGGACTTCTTTTATCTACAATATATACAGTATATATATAGCACAATGTAACAACAATTAGGATTAACACTAAAAAATTGAGTAAGTCTGAAAATCAAACAGTTTAAGTTCGTAACATATGCACAAGCATCAGTGGGCACAAAATAAGTTTTAAAAAATATCATATTAAAAAACTCATCTGTGAAAAAAGATGTATAAGGAGAGAAAAGCAGGAGGTATTTATATTACTTAGAACTGTTCAACTCATCCATTTAAAGATATTGACTGTGAAAAGAAGAAATTCCAGGAGCCTGCCTTATGTCACTGGGAATGATGTTCCATACCAGTGGACCAGTAGATTGAAAGCCCTTTTTAAACAATTCTTTCTTTGGCTTTTGTATAATGTAAGTTTTACTTCTAACAGACCTTAAATTTGGAGAACCATCAGCATCTTTGTGGTGAAAGATATTGCTTAGGTAGACAGGAATGACTTTCCTGGACACTTTATACATAAATTTGGCCTTTCTAAAGAATATTGTTTCATATATTGGTACAATTTGTACATAATTCATTGCATCTTGGAAATTGTCTATACATTGATCTAGAATTAAATGGCATGCCATCTTTTGGAGTCTTAACAGTTTTGTTATGCTTGAATTAGAAGCATTACCCCAAATTACATTACAATAGTCAAAATATGGCTGAATATAATTTTTATAAAAGATGACCCTATACTGAAAAGGAATGAATGTTCTGATTTTTTTAAGTAGCCAAAGATAAGAATTAACCTTTATTGAAATATGGTTAATGCGAATAGACCAGGTTACTAGATTGTTATCAACAAATACGCCAAGAATTCTGTCATGAGAGGTCATATTAAGCTTAACACTGTCAAATAGAACTTGGAGTTTGTCACTATCTAGCCTTGCTATTTTTTGTTTTGTTGTAACTAGTAGGGCTTTTGTTTTTTCTGTATTTATAATCATGCTATTTTCCTTGCACCATACTTCAAGTCTGTTAAGAGTATCTGGTAAGTTATTTTATAGTTCAGTTTTGGTTTTACCTGACTCAGATAGTGTAGTGTAGTGTCATCTGCATAGGGGTCAGTGGATGAATTGAATTTCCTATCTTATGCATAAGTTGTTAATAAATATAATGAATAATAGAGGTCCAAAGATAGAGCTATGTGATACTCCTCAATTAATATTTATACTGTCACAAAGGTGACCATTTAGAGATATTTTGTGCACTATATCAGTTAAATAAGAAGTAAACCAATTTAGGGAGTTTTCATTACATTGTTAGATTTTCAGTTTTCCAAGAAAACCTTCATGGTCTACAAGATTAAAAGATTTATGAAAATCAACCATAATAAGTGTCGACCATTTCTCCTTTATCTAGTGCTTTTAGCCATTTATCAATCATAGATATGAGCACAGTTTCACACAAGTGATTCAGTTGAAAGCCTGACTGATTATCATACATAAGATTATAAGTGTTCAAATAGTTCATAAAAGAATCATGTACATGTTTTCTAGTAATTTGGAAAGACGAGGAAGGATCTTGAGGTATCTTATCATAGCTTTGAGCCCATGCATTAAATCTTTCATTTAAAATTGTAGTAAATAAATTACTGCAAGTGTCTAGTAAAAATTATTCTTTTTATTCACTTACTCGGAGAAGCAATTCTAAATTAGTCCCATATAAATCATTTGCATTTTCATTCCAGAGATAATAGGGTTTTGTACCTAAATATATTGTCCAGATCAGTATTATTTTCAATTTTCATGTAATATTTTCATTGAAGCTATGAACGGTAAATGATCCAATTCAGTTCTCATTTGAGCTATGAGTTATTCAATATGTGTAAATAAATTTGACAATAGTAATATGTAATCTACTAGACTTCTGCCCCTATTTGCAAAACATGTAAAATCTCCTTGTTCATCACATGCATCTACTCATCCATTTAGAAAATGATCACCAAATGCACAGTATAACTGAATCAAACTTTTACCAAATTCACTCATCTCAGTGTCTCTAGATTTTCTAGACTGATCAAAGTTCGTATAGTGTATAAAATCAATACAAACAGTTCTAGAATTAACAAGTCGATACAAACAGTTCTAGAATTAACAAGTCAGTAACCAGTATACTTAATTTGTCAGTACCGCTTAAATATCATTTATATTTTTTTTCTGATATGTCAGTGCCATTAGAGGACCTGTTATATACAGGTAAACTTAATAGGGGCATATAGATACAATCTAGTACCACTGTGGTAATTAATATCTCTTTGGTTTACTACACATGTGTAGTCGGGAAAAAAGTAGCGATCATAGTTGAATCAAATTTCCACATTTCAGTAAAACAAATTATTTCAAGACATTTTACAAAGGCAATAGCAAATTAAATCAAAGCTGTATAACTTAGTTGTACAACTTTTGCATGCAATGTATATTCCAAGATAGTAGGTTGATACATTGATTATATATTTTGAAGTTATGTTGAGAATTATTCTTGTGAGTATGATTGATTAAATGTGTTACTTGCATTTATGACATTACATGAATGACTATACGGAACAATATTAGTCTGCGAACTATTTTTATAACTATTTACAGGTTTCTGATGACCACTGTAAATTCTGGGCCTGCCATGCCCCTAATACATGTATTTGGTACATTCTACAACATGCTGTTGGGAAAGATTGTAGATGTAGACTTTGTCCTTAACATAGACTTTGTCGAATCTCAGCTTTCCTGAGATATCATCTTCTTCAAAATCAGCTAAGAATTTTCTTAACTTTTTGCATTTGTCCCTTACTATATGCCAATAGTCGTAATTCCCATTCCTGTGCCCTTCAGTTCACGTGCTTTGGATATAATTTGATTTCTGTCATTGTATCATAGGAATTTTACCATTTTACTGTCACCTTTAACCCTATGTGCACATTCTATCGCAGTGTTCTCTGGAATCTTAAAATTGTTTGTAATCACTTCATTTACCTTATGTTCACACTGATCCAATGTCTCCTTCCCCTTTACTATCTTGATTCCAAAGAACATTAAGCTGTTTCTTCTAGACCGATTCTTTAGGCCATCAACCTTGTCTTCCAGAATACTTGCTGTGGAGTTTAGGATGGCCTTTTCCTTCTCAAGACCCTTAATTCTTGATGACAGCAACACATATATTGACCGTATCCTTTGCATCATTGATTTACTGCTGGACCAGATCAAATCTTTCTTCAAATCATTACCCAAATTTCTCCATCTTTGATTTCACAGTCATCATCATAAAATCAACTGGGTCCTTGTCAGATTCTACAGACAACATCATCTGTTGTGTTTTCAGTGCAGTATTTGATCCTAGGCCTGGATTTTGTTCGATTCCCAGTATGCAAAGTAACATAAACAGAAGATTTAAAACAACAATTCTTCCACTTGTGGTAGGTGCAAACATCTTCCTCAACATCCCATTCCTATACCACTGTGCCCTTCAATATAACAAAACAGACAGGATAAAAGCAAATGCACCAATTGACACTCTGTACTGGTCTACACTGACGCACATCATCACTTCACTGCCAAAGAGCTGAACTTATTGTCAAATAGCATATTCTTAATGGCACAGATGTACACTGTGCTTATGTTTTCCGTCAAATTTTCAGAACACTATGTAAATGTCATAAAGAGCACATGATGCATTACTATACACATTTAAAATATAACTTACGTAAATTTCACATTTGTTCTCAACCTAATTAATATTTGTTCACGTGAAATGACTCCCTTTCATACTTTTGTGCATGCACAGATCAGCCCCTCAGACAAGATCGATAATGGTAAGATTACCACATATTACTGAGGTGATCTTCCTTCTGATTAGTTGAGCCTGTTATCAATCTGAGACCGTATTTCTGTTCTGAATTTGGTCCAACTTGGAATATGAGTTTAAATCATCAATATTTTGGATGAGTTCGATAATGAGTGAGATCCATGTATCTTAAGGAGTTACTCTTGATTCTGACTGGCTGGGCTTGTTACTGTGTTGCTGCTCTGGAGACATGTCTGATCTTATTTTGATCAAACTAGGAATATGGTCTTATCGTCAAGATCTTGGACAATTTCAGTAATGAGCTGGTTCTATGCATATTAATGAGATGATCTTGTATCTGATTGGCTGAGATTGTTACCACTCAGAAAGTCATATTTCTGATCTGATTCTGATCAAATGTGGATCATAGGTCTATGATAAGACTCTCACATATAACGAGGAAGAATATATTGTTGAGGTGGCCTTGCATCTATTTGACTGAATTTCTTTCATTCTGGACACTATATTTCTAATCTGATTTTAATCAAATTTGTTGAATATATTTAAATCATAACGATATTGCATGAGTACAATTGTGAGTAAGATCCATGCAGATTAAAGGAGTGATCTTGCATCTGATTTGCTGATCTTGTCAACACTTTAGGAACTCTATTTCTAATCAGATTTTTAGCTCAACTGGTCATAGGCCAGAAGAATATCCAACACTACACAGAGGATTGCCATGAAACTTTGCACACATATACATCACATGGTCTAGTTGGTCCTAAACCACACATACATCTAATATAGCAACCACAGTGGCAATCTTGAAAATCTTACTATCACAACTCCTGAATGGGTGTTCATATCAAAATGGGGTTTTCACTAAAAGAATTTGTATGATGTCAAGATAGTCCTAAATGAAAATGGTGATGATCTGATGGCAGGTATGGCCACCACAGTGACCATCTTCAAAATCTTCTTATGACTACTCTTCCAGAATGGATGGTCATATCGACATGAGGGTTTTCACTGAAAGACTTTATATGATGTCTAGCAGATTTTAAATGAATACGGTGCCAATCTGACATCCAATATGGCTGCCACAGAGGCCATCTTGAAAATATTGTTATCACTACTTGTAACCGGATGCTTATATCAGCATGGGGTTTTCACAAAAGAATTTCTTATGTTGTCTAGTTGGTCCTGAAATGCTGACATGGAATTTTCACTAGAAGACTTCTTATGGTGCCTAGTTGGTCCTGAGCAAAAATGGTGCCAGTCTGATATCCAATATGGCCACCATGATAGACATACTGAAAATCTCGTTATCACTATTCCTCCTAGATAGATGGTTATATCGACATGGAGTTTTCACCAAAAGACTTCTTTTGATGTCTAGTTGCTATTCAATAAAAAGGGGGCAGATCTAACACCCAATAAGGCAGCCGTCTTGAAAAACTTGGTATCATTACTCCTGAATAGAACGTTATATTGATATGGGGTTTGAAAAGAACACTTCTTATGATGTCTAGTTGGTCTTTAAATGAAAATAGTGCTGATCTTACATCCAGTATGGCTGCCATGGCAGCCATTTTGAAAATCTTGCTATTGCTAATTCTCCTAGATGGATGGTCATACATGTATTGAGTAGGGGTTTTCACCAAAAGATTTCTTATGATGACTAGTTGGTCCTAAATGAAAATGGTGCTGACCTCACACTTAATGTGGCCACCCACATGGTTGCCATCTTGAAAATCTTGTTTTTGCTACTCCTTCAGAATGTATGGCCATTTTGGCTTAGGGTTTTGACCAAAAGACTTCTTATGATATATAAAAGGTCCTAAATGCAAATGGTGCTAATCTTGTATTAACTATGGCTGCCATGACAGCCATCTTGAAACTCTCTTTATTGCTACTCCTCCTGAATGGTTCATCACATTTGTATGGAATTTTCACCAACAGTCTTATGATGTCAAGTTTGTCCAAAATGAAAATGGAACTGACCTTACAATAAGTATGGCTGCCACAGTGGATAATTTGAAAACCTTGTTATCGCTTAAGAATATCAGAGATGATTTCAACCCTCAGAAATTAAAAAGATATTCTTTTTGGACAGCACAAAACATCAGTCTCTTTGAAGAACTCTTGTTCTCTCATCTGATAAATAGGTTTATATCATTAAGATGTCCAGTCAGAGTTTTCTATGAGAGAACTATGCATACCAGTGAAGTGATCTTGCTTCTGATTGATTGAACTTCATATGACTTGAGAGACTATTCCTGACTCATTTCTAATCAAATTTAGCAATTAAGCTAAAAGCATCAAGTTGTATTATGAGCAAGACCTGTGCATGTATAGGAGATCATCTTGCATCAAATTGTTTGAGGATTTCATCCACTCTAGAGACTCAATTTTTTATAGACTTTGATCACACATCATGGTAAACAAGATTATATCATCAGAATCTTTGTCAAGTATGATTATAAATGAGATCTACATGTACTAATGATGTGACATTGCATCTGATGGGCTGAGTCTGTCAGCACATTTGCAACTAGTGTCTGATCTGATTTTGATCATTTGTTAAGTAGTGTTGGATGGATTTGATTCTGAGCCAGGGGCTCAAAATCTATCTTCTTGACACCATCATCCTAGACTTTAAAATGAAATGTATGCTGGTCCAGTCCAGTGGCACCTGGATCCCAATATTTGATTTAAGTAAAATCAAGCATGAATTACAGTATGTATTATTTTGCACATTTTGTTACAGTGGTAAATATATTTACCTACTACATCCCGCAGTTAGATTTCTCATTTCTGCCCACATCTGCATTTTCACAGTTCAGTATACCTGTTACGGTTCAGTTGAAACTGAGCCTACCGTATCTGTATTCATTTTGAACTGCAAATATTGACGAGATTTTGCATCTGGTCAGCTGAGCTTGTTACCTCTTTAGATTAACAGAATATTCAATAAAACTTGGTAAATAAATGTATATCATCAATATCTTGGATGATTTTGATAATGAGCATGAGAATATGTATATTAATTATGCTCAGATATTCAGAAAGAATTTGTATCAAATTATAGGAAAAATATATAAAATAAACATGATATAACATTTGTTTTGTTGTTTACAATATTACATAAGCTGCTTAGTGAAATAGTCAACTGTAAAATTATGTGATGCAGGTGAGTGATATTATGACTACTTGGGCCTCTTGTTGCAAAAATAATGCAGTGTCTAGTACGAGTAGTGACTGTGCAGTAACTGGTGTCATACAGCAAATGTCAGTCCCTCTATGCAATTTAACAAAAGACTTCCACAATATACAGTAATGAAGTTGGTCTTCTATTTTATATTCACCATGTTAATCTATGTGCAGGAAAGTAATTGAAGTTCACCATTTTGGAAACATTCAAATATGTTGAATTGTTTTTAGCATTGCTTAACATGGAAGCTTCTTCCTGTCAAAAAGCACAAGATTGCAAGATTGAAAAATATTGTAAAAATAAGTTATGAATCTCTCTACATCTTCAGAATAATAAACTGAACTTCAATTTCTTTCAGCAACAACAACAACAACAACAACAGAAAGGGAAACAACACAAAAATTAGTGATCACATCAACAACAGAAATAAAAGGGAAAACAACACAAATATTAATGATCACATCAGAAAATAATGGAACAGACAACCAGCAACTTGCTCTCATTATTGGTGTCATTATTGGAGTTCTTAGTTTTGTAATCATCATCATTGTAATCTACTGCTGCATCCGAAGAAGGAACAGCAGGAAGAAACAAAAGGAAAACAAATCTGAGCCAGAATTAGAAGAAAGTAATCATAACCAAGATACTAACAATCATACCAAAGCTAAAATTGAAAGCCCAAATCCAGCATATAGAATGTCAAATGCATCAAATGAATCATGTACCTGGGATGTAATTCAAGCTAGCACTTCCCAAGAATCAAATGATTCTTTTCTAGAGAGGAATGAAGTTACAAAATTGAACCCTAACAAAGGAACTTCAAATGCACAAATTCAACTAAGTACCCATGCTTTAAATCAAGCAAGTACTTCCCGCCAGGATTGGAAGGATAAGTCTCTTCCAAAGGAAAATGGAGCTAAAGAAACAAAACATGACAAACCAGAGACAACCAGCTTTTAAACCAAGTCCATGTCCGAAAGCATATCCTAGTTAATATAAGATATTATATTTGTACTCATTTCAAATTAAATTTATAAAGTGTGTTGAACTAATTACTATCTTTTGAGAGCCTTGGTGAGCTAAAAATGAACTTCTGTGAGTTTTATGAATTTAATTTCAAATGGGAACTCCTGTAAAATTATATTTATCCCATGATGAAAATTTCTGATTCCTGAAACTGCAGAATAGTGCAGTGAAATAATAACAAATCACTTTATGTGATGTAGGTGTTATGTGTTTTTTACAAACGTTGTCACTGGCAGTTTTGTATCAAATTACAATTAAAAATGTTAACGCCAAAAAATGTGTAAAAACATTTTTACATTAGCCCACTGACCCTATTGAATGGAAACAAAATACAGTTCCTATAAACTGTAATGTCAATGTTTCATCAAATTACTATACTTTTATGGTAAGATCGGCAAGTCACACTTCCCATTACATGTTATGAATGATCTATCCAAGAGGAAAACAATGACAAATTATATACTGCACACCTCGTTTTTGACAAAATTCCTTTGTAGGTGCCCACTATAAAAGTTCAATTCAGTGCTCCGAGTCGTACCTGTGTGGAGACCGCGAAAAAAAAGGTTTTAGGTTCAACCCTACTAATGCGTATAATTTACCCATATGCAGGCTTCTTCTGAAAAATTACTTTAATTTTTTCAAGTAATTATTTTCAGCCAATCAATGACCCTCATTCTTTTAAATACAGTATTTAATATATCAACCATATATATGCTGTTTCTGTAGCTCATAAAATAATTAGTTACCTGTGACTATATGCCTATTTACCTTTTACATTTGTTTATGTTGTTGCTTAATGGCCTACTTGCATAAGATTTGTTCAGGTTGTATAATAGTACAAGTAGTACATGTATGTAGGTGAAATGAGTTCCTATTATAGTTGTTGAAAAAATCACACAAAAAATTCCACTTGCACATTCAGGCAAGCATTAAAAACTTTTACTCGTCCAGAATAAACTCTTTACTAAAACAGCTATTACAGAAATAAAAAGCTGACAATTTTAATGACCTAAATTTGATTGTGTGATAGATTGGGTTCTGAAACTTATTCTGTGACCCTTCTAACACCAGTAGTAAGTAATTACGAATTAAGACCAGTATTCTTTCCCTGTGGATTTGTTTACTACATCACATTTCCCAAGCTAATATGAGACAACAGATAACTATATGCCACCACATTTGGTCAAAACAGATGAAAAACAAACTTTAGTAAAAAGTATGGACTTTCACTGAAAAATGTTGGCAATGTTCTTGACAGAACATCAGACAGAAACACTGGTCAGCCCTGAATCGGCACTCACCATTTTGAGCTTGGTGGGTTAATTTTCAACCCTTGCACTATTTACATTTTAATTTAGAATGGAAACAAAATTGACCTTTCAGTTTACTTTTCTCATATATTAATATGTGGCAGGTTGTGTGGAAAATGCACACCTTTATCATGACTGAAATGATCATTGGTTTATTCCATCTACAGATTTACTCAAGCATGCAACTTATTATGAAAGGTATGATCTCACAAAACTTGTAAATTATGGAATTCTGGTTCAGAAATATCAATATAAAAAAATCTTTGTATAAGAAATGTATTATTCTGTGAAAAATGAAACTCATGGAATGAGACTGAGATAGTCCTAAATTATGTGTGATTTTTTTCTTACACTGTGCACTCTGAGAGATCACAGGTCTATGTATACTTCAATAACTATACATGTAATATAAAGCTAAATATTTCATCAGAAATCCCTGACACTGTTCACCAGAATATATACTTAGTTATATTATCAGAAAATGTAGTGTGCAAATGTTTTTAGATAATGGAAGAACTGTTCAACTCTATTTTTTATTAATTTTAAATTTTGCAATAATTATTTCAATTTTTGCTCTCTTTGTTTGAAAAATAGGCTAAAATATTATTAATTAGGTTTGCTATTGTATAACCTTTCAGACAAGGTAAATTTTTACATATTTATCAACTGAAAGAGAAACTTTTGAAAATTTAATATACAAAAATGACTTGAGCATTCAATCAACCATCCTTCTTAACCCTAATTTATTTTACTTAATTCCAGTTCTTGGCTAATGAGCACCAATTTTAATGCGGTCTCACATCATCAAAGGTGCTATTTTTTTCATCACTATTATGACACAGTCATGTTAGATGTCATACCTCAATATAAAATGGCTCCCATATTAGCAGTGTTATAAAGAGGGAGCAAAAATGATTGGTACTCAGATCTCACAGTCTTGTACCCTGAAAGTATGACAGATTTTAATTTGTAGCTCTACTGGTTGTAGACAGCTGAGCTTGTGGGATGGTCTGTTCTCCCTTGTCCATCCATCCATTAACACAAGTTTGTTGTTCCCACTCCTCCTAAACTACTTGGAGGATTGCTATGAAACTCGCACACACATTTATCCCAAGGTCTAGTTGGTCCTAAATGAAAATGGTTCTGATTGGCCATCTTGAAAATCCTGTTTTTGCTACTCCTCCTGAATGGATGGTTTTATCAACATGGGGTTTTCACTAAAAGACTTTTTATGATGTCAGGTTTGTCTGATCTGTGCTGATCTGGTATCCAATATGGCCACTACAGCAGCCATCTTGAAAATCTTCTTATTGCTGTTCCTGCACGGAAAGTCACATCAGCATGGCATTTTCACCGTAAGACTTTTTATGATGTCTGTTTGGTCTTAAATAAAAATTGTGTCAGTCTGATATCGAGTATGGCCGCCATAGCTGCCATCAGGAAAATCTTGTCACTACTCCATCTAGATGAAAAGTCATATTGACATGGGGTTTTCACCAGAAGACTAATTATGATATCTAGTTGGTCCTGAATGGAAATGGTGCTGATCTAACTCCAATATGGCTGCCATAATGAACATATTGAAAATCTTGTCTCTCATTCTCCTGAATGGTCATATCAACATAGAGTTTTCAACAAAGTCTTTCTAATGGTGTCTAGTTTGTCCTAAAATGAAAATACTGCTGATCTTATCCAATACATTGAAAAATAATGGATGGTAATACACACTGTTCATGCTCCAATGTATATCATGTTAAGCAACACATATCAAGTACAAAAGTAATTCATGTTACATGTCAATTTCATCCTTCAGTACAACTTTTTTTTTGATGATTATTTAACAGCACAATTCACCAGTCTTTTTTTTTCCATCAATTAGCTACTACCATCACATCAGTGCTTTTCATAACATCCAGCTCTGTAACACCAACTTACAACACTGTATTGGGTAACAGTAGTGTGTTATTCACTGTTGTTACACAGGGCACTGTGACTTCAAGTTACAACATTAGTTACAGTAATGTCTTGCTCTCATCAATGGCTGCTGTTACACCCATCTCTGTAACTCAAACTGGTAACATCAGTGCCTCAGTCATATTTGTCGATGTTGTCACTCTAGACACCATGACACCATATTACAGTACTGGATACAGTAATTCTTCAGTAACATTAATCAATGTTGGAACACCAAGCAATGTAACAACAAGTTACAACACAGGATACAGCACTCACCTAAGCTCCCAATCAGCAGGTATACTTAATGTTGTGTTCAGTCATTGCATAGTGTTCTGTGAAAGCTTAAGTATCAATGATCAAGTTTCCATACTTGTTCATTCCTAATACATGGTCCAGTGTAGGTATTATTTTTACATTAGTTGAGAGATTCATGCGGCATCTGCCTCAGTGTGTCCTTGGGAAAGACAGGCTCCCATTTCCTTGGCATGATTATGGTTGTTAGTGTGTTAAATGTGCTGTTAAAACTATGACCTGTATGCACTTTTTCAATCAGAGTGCATAATGAAACTTGTATATTGATGTAAATACTATATTAATTTTCAGATTTCATGCATGATATTGTCTATAATCGGGAATGTTTTAACCTGTTATAAGATACAGTGTGCATACATGACAAGGACTTTCATTATGAGTAATATGGGCCAGTGGCATCAGTGTCTGTTTTTCCTTTCATTCTGTTTTTTCTTCAAAAATGCTTTATAACTAAATTATGTGTGAATGTCCTAGGGTTTGACACGAACATTATGGCAAGCAAGATATTGTTCCACGGGCCCCATTAAAAGTTTCTGTAACAATTGCCTTTACTTGCAAAATATATGTGCTTTTGTTGTGAATGTTGTAGTCATGAATCTGTTGTGGGTACAAACATTCTTTACATTCTGTATGGGACAAAATTAAAAAATATACAAGTTCCTTTCTTTGCAATAGTACTATCAGCAATCTGTACTGTCACTCTATCATTAGAACAATTGTAATACCACTTAACAAGTTTAGATTGATAACAGATAGACAATGGATTGCTTTGGTATAAAATTTTAAGTATATCAAACTAAAGTTCATTTTCATGCCTATCCAGGATCAGTGGTTTAACTGAAATCCTGTGTTTATTCCAAAATAAAGACTACTAATCTATTTACCATGTCACACATCAAGAGCAATGCTGTCAAGATCTTATTTATGTGTTTACATACAATGTGTAGGTCAAGATGAAAATTTATAAAAACATGTTTTAACTTAAAGAAATTTAAGTCCAAGAAATATATGTGGGGGGATTAATGAAAATAAAACCCTGTGCTTCTACAAATGTTAGAGTTGTTCAGGAATAACTGCAACTTCTTAGGATCTTGTTTCATGTCTCAGGTGTGTCTTGGACAAAAGACAGTTTTAACTTGCCTATACAAACTAAAGAGCTATTGTACTACCCCTTGTATTGATGCTGACATCAGTGTATGCATCAGTGTATGCAGTTCTGTACATATAAAAAGCATACATGTATGTACAGCCTGACACTTCAATTCAAATCTTCTTGCTTCCTATGTTCTGGCAACAGTTTAGAGTTTTAGAGCAAACACTGTACAATTGTTCTACAAATTACTATGCCAACATACATCTGAGGCATGTGTTTGTCTGATAGAAATTAGCTGAGGTGATCCAAATGAACTTCATGGGGACTAAGGGGACTGACTTTTTACATGCTTGTACATTACCTGTATATTCTTGATCAAATTTTTGCATTTAGTTCAGGTTTGTTGCACCCTATATACACACTGTTATACCTGGAATCATGTGGAATCATGAAACTTGTTGAGGAGATACATCCTGATACTATACCCAGATCACACAAATAGCTAATTTTCATCAATATTGCATGCTTCACTGACTTTGGGTAAATTATGTATTTTATTTCTCAAGCGATGTTCATGCTAGAACAATCAAACTAGAGGATTGCATTCATCTCTATTAACACCACACCCTTAAAACAAAGGTCACTGTGACTTAAATTTCACATGTTACTGGCTTAGGTTAAGTATCTGAATTTTGCTCATGTTTATGCACCCTGTCTGAATACTGTTATACCTAGAATCATGAAACCTGGGGAGTCACTGTGATCTTTATTTCAAGTTTCATTGACTTCAGTTACATTTTGAGTTTTAGTACAGTTCTTGAGCTCTGTTGATGATAGAATCACAAAAGTAGATGCTCATATGCATATATGTTAATACCACACCTTAAAAACAAGAAAGGCCACTGTGATCTATATTTCAGATTTTACTGGCTTTTGTTAAGTTTGTGAGTCTATCTCTCTATCTCGTGCTAGAATCATTAAACCAGATGTTTTTCACATCTGTATTAGTACCACACCCATGCAAAAAGGTCACTGTGACCTACATTTCACTGGCTTAGGTTAAGTGTTTGCATTGAACTCATGAATTAATAGTTTTTTTACATCCTATATACATCCAATCCTATCTAGAATCATGAAATTTGGTGAGGGTATGCATCTTGATGAACACAGTGCTAACTCCTACATTTCAGAAGTAGGGCATTATGGTCTATATTTTATACCTCACTTGTATTAAATTTTGTATTTTCTGTTCATTTCAACAGTACTGTTCGTGCTGGAGTCATGAACTTGATGGTATGCATCTCTGTTAGTACAAATCTCTAACAACAATCTTACTGGCTTTGAGTAAGTTTTGCATTTAGCTCATGCCTACATGAGTTTTGGACATGCTATATGCATGCTATCTTTTCTAGAGTTTTGAAAGTTGGTGATGGTATGCATCTTGATAAGTACTACATCCTTATAGCAAATGAGGTCTCTTTAACCTATATTTCCCGCTTCATTGACTTTGTTGAAATTTTGTGTTAAAGTTCATTTACTGGGAACTGTTTATGTTTGAATCATGAAAATTTGTATATGGATGAGTCTCTGTTATTTCTACATGCTCACAAGGAAGGCCACTTTTACACTTTACTAACATACTAACATAAATATTTGTATTTGCATCATGAATACATAGATTTTCCATGCTATATACATACAAGAGTTCTTATGGTGTCTATATGGTCCTAAATGAAAACAACTAATGCTCAATATGGCCACAATGATGGCTATCTGGAAAATACTGTTATCTCTACTCTCAAATGGATGGCTACATCAACATGGAGTTTTCAACAATAGACTTCTTATGATACCTTGTTGGTCCTAAAATGGTAAAATTGGTGCCAGTCATACAGCCACTATGGCTGTGATGTTGGCTGTCATGAAAATCTTGTTGTCACTACTCCCCCGGGATGGATGATCATTATCATGTGGGGTTTTCACCGAAAGACTCTAATGATGTCTACTTTGGCCTAAATGAAAATGGTGCCAATCTGACTTCCAATATGTCCACCACAGCAGCTAATTTCAAAAATCATATTATTGCTGAAGAATATCAGAGATGGTTTCAACACTCAGCAGTTAAAAGAAATAAATGGTCTTATCTTGAATTCCTGGAAATTCTTTTCACCCATTAGAGCAACAATCTCTTCAAGGGACTCTTTTGTTTTTTTATCTCCTGTATATATTGTCTTATACCTCGAGTCATGGAACTTGGTGATGGGATGCAGCTTGATGCAGCTACATGTTCATCACAAAATTAAGTAACTGTAAAAAATATTTTACACTTCACTGACATTGGTTAAATTTAGTTTTTAAGTTCATTTCGCAAGTTCTGTTCATACTACAATTATCAAACAAGATGATTTTATATATCTCTTTTAGTACCACACTCTTAAATTAAAAGGTCATTTTGACCTTCATTTCACATTTTACTGGTTAAGTGTTTTGCATTTAGCTCATGATCAAATAGGTTTCTTATGGCCAATATGAATACTGTTATACCTATATTCATGAAACTTGATAAGGAGATGCATTGTGACAAGTAGTACACCTACATCACACAACTAGATTAATGTGACCCATATTTTATACATCACTGACTTGGGTTCAGTCTCAAGCACTGTTCATGTTAACATTGTCAAACAAGATGATTGTTTGCATCACTATTAGTACCACGCAACAAAAGGTCACTGTGACTTGTCATTCACATTTTACTGCCTTAGGTTTTTGCATTTAGCTCATGACCAAATGTTGTTTTTTTACCCTTTATACATTCTGGTATATGTGGAAGCATCAAACTTGCCTAGGGGATGCATCCTGATGAGTGTCATACCAATATCACAAAAGCAGGTCACGGTGACCCACATTTTATGCTTCACTGACTTTAGTTCAATTTTGCTTTTAGTTGTTCACATTGAATCATTAAACTTGATAACTTTACACATCTGTTAGTACCACACTGGTGGAAAAAAGGTTACGGTGTCCTACATTTCACATTTTACTGGCTTAGATTAAGTTTTTGATCATGAACACCACTTGTGGTTGCAATATTTTCAGTATATTGGCCATGCTTTGAATGAAATCCTCCTGGTTGTTAATAATAAGAGACGAATGCCTTTTATTTCCAAGCACACCTGTCAGAGAAATCTCACAAGTTATATTATTAACAATTAAAACTTAATTCTCCTTAAAATCGGCTACATATATTCCCAGCAACTTCACATCTGCTAAAGCTTATACAAACAAGGGCAGAAACCATGATTTTGTAGAACCAATACATCAGCAAGCATCCCATCAAATGGCTGCCTGCAGACCAGCCTATGATCAGACCCCATATTACCCACAAACTGGATACTATGGGCAGATCGGTGAGGATGTGAACTACAAAGTTGGTGGACAGTATTTGTATGGGCAGAGGTCAATGTCACATCATGACCACAGTCGCAGACAGCAGCAGCAAGAATACTACAACCAGTACGAGATGGCAAACTATGGAGGCAGTAGAGCAGGATATAGACCAGCAAAACAATATGGACAAGACACAGCTTTCTATTATTGAGCTCACCCTGCTGATGACATCAGCATACATGTGACAGAACTAGGATTTCAAACCAGTAGATTTACAAATATTGATCAGTAGATTGGCCTCTAAACCAGTAGAATTTTTATCGGCATAAATTTTACGTTTCAAGGGGATGGAAAACAAAACAAGTGTCTTCTTGTGCCATAATATGTATTCTCTTCATACTATAATACTATAATAAAATAGCAAGTTTGAATATGAATCAGATTTGGATTCTGATGGAAAATATTACAATAATAATTACTTATTATGAGTCAATATACGGTTGAATAATGAAAGAGGAAGAGTTGTTTATCTGATAGTTCACTGCAAAGATTTTTCTTTATAAAATCCAATAGCATTTTTAGTTTTCTTCACAAGATCACTGTCTAGTGGCCACTGATTAAATTCATTATGATCATTAAGGTTCACACTTAACAGGCTCTCAATAGTTCTCTGGTCCTGATTTCCCCTTGAATCACTTTGTATTTTTGCAAAGAATGGAGAATGTCCTCTCTGTATCAGCATTAGAATGTTGCACTGACAGGACAACCATGCTCAGCCTGCAAAGAAGTTCTAACTTCAGTTTTCCTGTTGCTGGGTTTGTAAGGTTACTGACTACTCTCCAATACTCCTCCAAGCTATGTTCACCACGAGGAGGAAGTTCCTAACTTGGACTTCAGATGTATTCCTCATCCTCGTCCTCAAGGGCTTCTTTCTCTTCATGGCTCAGATCCAAAAATCTGCTGGCAAGTTTCACCACTGTAAATAAAAAAATAAGGATCGATTTAGACTTGAAATAAAAATATGATGTATTTATGCTTTTGTGAATAATTTATCCAAACTTTAAAATTAATTATCTTGTATTTTATTTTGAACTGATATATTTTATATAGGGCTTTAAATAAATGTATGTGCATGAAAACTTCAAATAGTTTATGAAATACAAAAGATGGATACCTTTGAAACACACAATGCAAACTCTGGAACGTTGCTGCTCACCTGCACACACTTAAACTCCGATATCCAAGCACTGTTGAACTTGTAATTGAACAGAAAATGTAAGAGCTGTCCTCTTAAAACATCTGGAACAAAACAATAACAATTAAACAGGACAAAAATCAAAATACTTACTCTAGAGTCTCTGCCGAAATCATTTTTTATCGTCGGTCTCTTCATTTTATCTCCCCTTCGCCAAGGGTCAGCCGATTTTCATCAAAGGCACAGAAGAGATCATGGACCACCTTTAATACCTTTATTACTTATAACACCTCAAAAAACATCCCGCATTTGGCCTTAAACTCCTCAAATTGCAACAATAATGTAATCTATTAGCAGCTTGCGGTGTACTCATGTCAGCTGTTCTTTAACAATTCTAATCCCATTACTCTGCAACACATAATCGCACCGGTGAAATATTTCCGGTCCCCAGTAGACTGGTTCTGGCTGATTTCTCTGATGTGTTGACAGAACGCGTAAAAACTACCGTGTTTGGGTATATTTTTATTTTTAAAAAAATTAAAATTCTTCTAATTTTCAAAAGCCGTAGATTTTAACTACTAAACGGTATGTGCGGTAGGCAGCCTTTAAAACGGTATATTTGGCCTACCGCCGGTAGAATCACATGTATGCATCAGTTCCTTGTTAGTCTTCTGTCACTGCTTGATCTTAGCAACAGTATTACTAGCTATAATGTAGTTGCTTATAGCATTCACAAGACCAGCTTCATTTAGCCTTTCCATTTGCACTGCATATTCAAGTTGAAAAATATGATGCATCAATGAAACTTACATAAACACAAAAAGGTAATATTGATTTCGTAAAGACTGATGATGCCAAACTTTTTACATAATAAACTGTGTGATCAGATTTCATGCACCCTTGCAGTGGAGTACTCTTGATTTCTACAAATCTCGATGGTTTGCAGTGCTTTGCACAAACTTATACTGCAGAGGCACCTTTGGTATAATTTTGCTTTTCCATAATAGAGGTGGAGGTTGAGTAGAAGAAGTTAATTAGATTTTTCATTTTCTTTTTACTTCAGTACAATCCAGATTGTGCAAATAATCTCTTTAAAAGCTGAATTTGTTTCATATTTTCTATTTTCATTCCTATTTTTTAGTCCCCTTTCTTCATTTTGCTCAGTTAATTGATCTAACTCACACATATCAAATTTCTCATTCGTAAAAAAACTGCTACTTGATTCATCTAAGATATAATCTCTCACACCTACCTTCCTCACTCACATGTACTGCTTTTTCTCATCAGAACTTGGGTAGATATTTAGGTATCAGTGTGACAAAGTCACCTTTCATCCATCAGAGGCTAAATAGATATGTAACAAAGCCACTTTTTAATGCTGCAAAAGTATTTGAAATATTTCACTTATGTACGATATAAAGTAGATAATGATTAAGAAAGCCAATGTCAACCATAAAATTTTATTCCTGTGATGTTATATTTAGAAACTTGCTCCAGCAATTTGTGTAGTGATCCGTTTATTTCATGACAAACACTTGTAATTTTCTGCCTGCTTTTCAGTAAAATACTTACAGTAGTTCCGTTTTTCAGAAGGGTATTTTGTTGTATTATTTTACATGAAAGGTTTAATGATTTTTAAATGTAAGACTGGTTAATGACAGTCTGTGTATTATATCTAACTCTGTTATGAATATCATGTTTACAGAGTATGCCATAATTATGTCATAGGCTCTTTATGAAGAAAGAAAGAAAACAAGACAATAAGAAGTATACTTTGCATGATCAGGTAAATAGAAGTATACTTTGTTCAAGAAGTTTATTTCACAATTCTATTATTCAATCTATTACACAATTATTTGTATGCAAATTTGTGTGCAAATTGATCCAATGATTGGTATAAAGCTATTGAATTTACAGTGTTGCAGTGTCCGTTTTTACTTTAATTTGTCAACAGTTACACATAAATATCACTGTATGAACATTTTTTTGTTGTTGTTTAGACTTTTTTATTTTTGCATAGAATATTTCCTTTAATATATAATACTAGTAGAATGAATGTTCATAGAGCTATAAACAGGGTCTTTTCAACTTATATTTCTTGCATATGTAATTAACAGTGATGTAGAAACTGTGCACAGGGACATATCACATTCACACACACAAGCAAACAAGACAACAGTTATACAGGGACAGACGCACATGTTCACACAAGCAAACAAGCCAACAGTTACACAGGGACAGACACACATGTACATACACAAGCAGACAAGCCAACAGTTACACATGGACAGACACACATGTACACACAAGCAAACAAGACAAAAGTTACACAGGAACAGACACACCTGTACATACACAAGCAGACAAGCCAACAGTTACACAGGGACAGACACACATGTACACACACAAGCAAACAAGCCAACTGTTACAATGGGACAGACACACATGTACACACACAATCAAACAAGCCAACAGTTACACAGGGACAGACACACATCTTAACACACAAGCAAATAAGTCAACAGTTATACAGACATTAACTCAGCAGGATACAATTACTTTAAGGTTTCATATAAATATGCCAGTTATTTGGAACAGATCAAAAGTAGATCTTTTGCTATTAAACTTTGGTAATACATTCCAACTTTTGTAAAACTTGTGGAATGTTTCATCATGCATTCACAGAAAGCTGTTCTATCCATTATGTAGACAAAATGCACTGCAATTTAAAATATCATATTAGCATGATGAAAATAAGAAAAAGTGATACAGTTTTGACATGTAAGGGTAGTTTTTCTTCCTTCTTGGACCAAACATTGTTAGGGATACAAATGTACTTTGTGACTGCCTTTGATTAAATGACATATTAGAAGTTTTTAACCTAGCTTCCATTTGTGGTTTTCATCTACTATATCTTTGATAGTACACTGCTAGCTCTCTTGCATCAGTTCAGGCCCTGACATCAACTTTTTCTTTGATAGCATTCCTAGTTGTTTTAACATTACAGCCCCATCATTAGGGTCAATGCTTATTTAAGAATGACAAAATTATGTGTGAGCAGGAACTGAAAATTATGAAGTTCATTTCAACTAAGATAGGGACGATGGATCGTTTCATTAGTATTTATAAGAAACTTAGTTTTTACTGTAAATATAGGAATTTAGTGTAATTTATACAGCATAATATATTTTACATGTTATACTATAATAAGTAAGCACTAATAAGAAGTGGGTATTTCTGCAACAACATTTCTTAGTTTGAACTCAAAATCCATTTGTAACATCTGACCCCATATTCTCACAATTTATTTATTACAAAGCCATGACACTTGTAATATTTATAATAAATTTAGAATGAATGAAATTTAAGGATTTTGTTAACTACAATGTCATTTAAATGCGTTGCCATTTTTACATTTTTTACTAACACACACACAAATGTGTGTGTGTGTGTGTGTGTGTGTGTGTGTGTGTGTGTGTGTGTGTGTGTGTGTGTGTGTGATATCACTTTTGGGTGTTCCAAGTTTGGGCTTGACTCTCCTGTTCTAAGAGTGTTGAGAATAAAGGCCCCCATCATCGCAAGCCACAAGCAATAATCTGCTTATTTATCACCCATGGCTGCATGTGCTGAGATTTCCTCATTTTTAATGAGTATGCATAAACAAAAATATATCATCAACAGCACAGTGTAACAATCTCCTACACATCAATAAAAATGCCATTTTCATCGATCGATAAGTGTCTGTGCTTGGAAGAGAAGTTTCGGTTGACTTATTCAAACAGCATGAAAGTTTATGTTGGGTCACATTGGCAAGAAAAATGTACTCATGCTCACAGTGATTGGTTAAGCATTTATACGCATATTCCTGAGAAAGGAAATCTCAATGCACAAGCAGCCACGGATGATAAAGGAGCATAGTGGATTGTCTCCCGTGGCTTGCAACAATGATCAGACGCCATATTCTTGATTAATTTGGATTGAAAAACTCTAGCTAAAAACTTCAAAGTGTACTTGTATACCTACATAACTGAAATTTATCTTGTAGAGAAACCAAAGTTAAAATGATCCTGAAAGTACCAGTAATATTCATTATAATTATAGTTTCAAAATGTTAAACTTTAATTCCTTTTAGTTTGTGTAAAACTTGGCAATTAACATTTTAAACAGTTCATGTTCCTGTAAATGGTTGATACATATTCACTACAGTACACTACAGTATTGGTACATGTACTAGCAAGTTTGTTGTTTTATTGTTGATGAAAAATTGAACTTTGAGCTAAAGCTTGCATTTTGTGCTGAAAAACGTGTTGAGAGGGCCAGGTGTTGTTGATACATTTCGATACGTTGTTGATACAGAGCCAGGTGTTTTGATACAGGGTTAGGTGTTAAATTTGTATTTATGGCCAGATGTTTTGATACATGACCAGGTGTTTGGATACAGAACCAGATGTTTGGATACAATACCAGGTGTTTTGATACATGGCCTGGTGTTTTGATACATGACCAGATGTTTGGATACATGGCCATGTGTTTGAATACAAGACACATGGCCTGAAGTTTTGATACAGGGCCAATTGTTTGGATACATGGTAAGGTGTTTGGATATGGGACCAGATGTTTTGATACATGGCCAGGTGTTTGGATACATGACCAGATGTTTTGATACAGGGCCAGGTGTTTTGATACATGACCAGATGTCTTGACACATGGCCAGGTGTTTGGATATAAGACCAGATGGTTTGATACATGACCTGGTGTTTGGATACAAGACCAGATGTTTTGATACATGACCTGGTGTTTTGATACAGAGCCAGATGATTTGCTGTAAAGCTGGGAAAACTTTTGATCTGGTTGATACCCTCATACAGGCAGCTTATATTGATAATGATGAAATGACTTTTTCAGCCTCTTCTGTATGAATTCCATGAATCTCATTTGCCTTGGAAGGGATCCAATAATCAAATTCATTTACCTAACGAAGTATGTTATTTACTCCCAGATTACATATCAAGCCTGATATTCCCGCCCATTTTCTTGGTTTATTTAGGAAGTAAACATGGGATCCACGCCTGACCCTGTGTTATAAGAGAGTTTGTGAGTTATCAGGGTGCGAGTTATCGAGGGAGAGGTGTAGTTCGTTCCCAAGATCATCAAATCATTTTCATACTTAATCTCATCTCAAAATGTTGATTTTTTATTTGTCAGTGTCAAGTCAACTGACCAATCATATGTCTGACTTTTAAGTTGAGTCCAAGTTTAAGCATGAAAATATCTTTATAACCAAGAGACATGGATAAATAAATTCATTCAAAGAATATTTGATGAAATCAAATGCCAGAAAATGCTGTTCAGATTCCAAAATGAATGGTTCAATAGATCCTGTATTAATAAGGCATGCCATATGTTACCTGTAACTGATCCATCAAATAAATCTCTTGTGTATATATTGGTTAGGGTATATGAGGCCACTTACTAACCAGCCTGACCGGTCTGGACCTTGTAGTCTAGTGGCATGTGCATCTGATTGCAAGACAAATGAACCAGGTTCAGTTCATGACTGTGACATTTATACTGCACGTTATACATGGGTTGCAGGCTCAATACCAGCCCAGATCATATGCCTCATTGTGTCCTTGGGAAAGGAACATAGCTCTTATTTCATTGGCATGATATAGCCAATGTTATTAAAGTGCTGTTAAAAACCAACTTACCAACCAACTTTTGCCATTATTATATCCATTATACCTATTAACACATTTGTGCCATATCTGTGTTTTGTGTCTTATTTAGTCAACCAAAGATATTTGTATAAAGGGTTAACATAACATGACAGGAAATCCATGCCATTTTGGTTTTTATTATTTTTCTCTTGTAAAAAAGAAAATATGCTAACACATGGTCAATTTTATACTTTTTTTTCATTTATAATCAGAATAAAGTGATTATGGTTGTATTTCACAGGTAATGGTTATACCCTTGTTTGTTAAGATGTATATTTGTATACCTTTAATTACATGTATATATTTTGCTACAATTTTTATATTTGTGTATATATTTTTAGTTAAACTGTATTGATCTCATATGTAAATCCATTCCAGTTGATGTTTTATTGTAAGTATTGTCACCATCATCTTCGCTAGCTAAGGTCATTGATACATTTAGTTTCACATCAATCCTTTGCATATATAACTAGAACAAACAGTATCAACCACTCTGTTATCTGATTGGATGCAGCAGATATAAATTGAGCCAATCAGATTGCTTGTTACTCTTACCTAGGAAGATAAGTGGGAATAATCGATGCAGCCACTGTAGACAGCAACATGTGTCACTCTAATATTGTCCAATTTGACTTTGAATTTTTCTTTCACATCAGTTAGGTATGCTGATATAATGTAAGTCACGGTATTGAATACCTGACAGGATGCCTAACAAGTTATTTTCATTTGTCAACTGATGTCACTTACTTCGGGTGGTAACTCATTGCCATAAGAACTTGTTCAAAATACTGTTTTGACTAGCTACATATGCCAAGGGTGGATATAGAACGAAGTGGATTGACAGCCCTCTGTATGTATCAGAGTATGATTTACAAATATATTTTGTACAGTAAACAATGGCAGAATTAACATGAGAACTAGATTCTAATCAAAATAAGAATAACAGGGAACAAGATCCATAATAGCAAAGGAAAAAGAGATGACAATATCAACCAAAGGGCATTACATCTCCATGAGTTGTTATACAACAAGATTCACTGAGTTTGTATAACTAGTATTTGCACTGATCTGGTTTACTTAAACGATATGATACTACTGTTTTTGCTGCTATGCTAGGACATGTTGGATATGAGTAGGTCATGAATTTTACTGTATAAGGAAGCTAAACCACTTGCCGTCACCAGCATTAATCTATTCCTTACATCATCATCGATAGATGACAAACAGTCAGCGCTGCTTCTCTATCAGAATATCATTTTCCTGATTGAATACATGAATCCCGTTGCTCACCTCAAAAGTGTCAATCACACTCTCAAAGAAATCGTTGCATTCTGTAAGTAGCTTATCGCAACCTAAAGTAAAATGTTTCGCACTGTCGTCAACCTCTTTACCACATAGTCTACATATCATAGATTTAACTACAGGTAGGACAGGTAGTTGTTTCACTATTCAGACAGAGACTATAAAATCAGTGGAAATTTACGTCCAAGAAGCCACCTGTTACTTGGTTTAGAATCTAAATGAATATTTCTGAATTGAATTAAGTCATCCCTTAATTCCAGAGTTGCTCTCCAGATAGCTTCTTCTTGACTTTGAATAACATAGCTAATGTGTTGATTCCAAAACCCTTTTGTCTTCTGGCTGGACTCTTACTGAGTAGAGAAAAAGAACACTTCCCATACCATATTTCTTTGTTATTCTGTTAGTGTCTGGTATAAAACCCATCTGATTTAAATGGTTTGTCACATACTGATATCAATGTATAGTAAATATCTTTTTCCATATATAAGACCATTTGCCCATGCAAAGTCTGTTGAAAAAGGAACATTTTGCCTTATCTACATATGCTTCCACCGACAAAAGTCATAGAGTACTACAAATCGCTTCTGTAGACGACTACTTATCTAAATCTTGCATACGTCTTGCTGCGTATCTCTGACATAACTCAAGTTTTTCTATTATGGCATGTAAAATGCCTGACCAAAGTTTGCATCAGTACATTACAGAAGGTAGAATAATTCTTTTCCAGATTTTAAGACTTGTTACAGGATTCATTCCACCATCTCGGATAGTGATAAAATAAAAGGAATTTAAGATATGTTTGCCCTTATCGCATGCTTCTTCTATGGCATCATTTTATTTTAAGTTGTATCTTAGAGGTACCCCAGCATACTTCTTATTTTTGACTGCGGGGATTTGCGATTTGTCAAAAAGAGAAACGGGGAACACAGTGATTCTTTTATTAGTAAAAAAAACAGTGCAGATTTTCTCTGCGTTCTATCTAAGGTTCCACCTTTTCGCATAGTTTGAAACCTCATAAAGCAAATGTTGCATTGAATGATGTAAATTAGCCATTACAGTGGTGTCGTCCATTAATAAGATGCAAAGCCGGTGAAGATCAGCAATCTTCAGACCATGCAAGGTTTGATTCAATTCAGTGATCAGATCATCTGTTATTACAAAGAAGATTGTCCGTAGGTCAGGGCAGTATCCTGTCTAGGAAACATTTAGACTGTTTTCATGCAAATAAAGCAAGACATGTCATGCTCTCAGACGAATGTTTCCTGATATCCAAGTTATTTCCCTGGATTCCAAGTCTGTACAACTTTTAAAATAATACACAGTGCCAAACTGTATTGAAGACTTGACACCCAATCCCAGGAAAATATTCCAAGTTCAGAATAAAATTATTCAATTTTAAAGTTTGGGAAAATTGACACTTTTTGAAGTTTTCTGATAAATAGACATATTCAACCATTAAATACGAACAATGACTCACAAATGTCAAAAAAATTATATGAGAAAGAGACATATTGTTCATTGTCTGGCTGTTATACATTACAATAGTTATATTTTTTTATAATATCAGCAATAATTTTTATATCTCTTCATATCATTTGTAGAAAATTCATAATGTATTGACGATTTTAACTTTCTGATATGGACAACTATACGAAAATGCCACGAATAGACCGTTTTTATTTGAAAAGTGCGTTATGGAAGTTATGTTCTTAAATGGCACAGCTTAACGCCAAGTAATTGAATATGTTTTGAGCTAAATCCGATCAAAAAAGCGGCATGATTTTTCCTTGTAAATATAAATATGTAGTCCATAAACATGTTCTGTGTTATTAATTAGTTACGGTGAAATTGTTAAGCAACCAACAGAAAATGTTTTGGGTGTTATAGGCTATTCAGCGACAACAAAAAAACTGACACAAAGATTCAAAAAACATACTTAGTGAATGTACGTTGGACGTTTATGAGATTCCAAAATGGTATTACATCGCAAAAACGTCAAACCGAAGTATAAACTTTGGAATTTAGCTATACTTTTTTAAAGCTAAAGTGCTGTAGTTGCTGATGTGGCAGGCAGCAAATCCATCATTTGCAACTTTGTATTCAACTGCATATAGAAAAGATAAATAAAGTATACATTTTATTGTATTAAAAAATATGAATAAATACGATAACTTTCATTGAAAGCTAATCTATCACAATATATTCTATCACTTTTTTCTGTGCAAACGAAAACCATCAGCGACGGAATAAAACCTTAGTTGGACCATTTTTCTCAGCTTGGGTGTTTAGCGTTATCTGTACAAACGTAGCATAGACACAACTATCTCTCTCCATGTGATAACTTATCGCTTCCTCGATACAGAAAACCGCGTTTATACTACCACAATTGTTTCTAAAACCCTGTTATAGTAGGTTTGTGAAAGAGATCCGTTTCCAAAAACAACCAGTCTATTGTAAAGTATGTTTTCTAGGACTTTCTGAAACACTGGAACGATAGTTATATCCCGATTCAAGTCTAATTTGTTCTTCCTCCCACCTTTGAAGAGTGGTATTACCATGCCTTGTTTAAAGTAGCTTGGGTACTTCTCGGTCTAGTACACTTTTGTGACTATAATTTCAAGTATCTGAACACTGCTTGAAAAGTCTACAAAACGTAAATCCTCTTAAACAATCCTATCATGACCACAGGCCTTGTCTTTGTTGAGAGATCTAATTGAAGAGCTGATTTTTTCTTTAGTGAGGATTTTATGAACAAATTTATAAAAGTGAGAATAGATTTCTTTGCTGTATTTTGTAATCTCTGCTAAGACCATCTAGCAATGATTCTCGTCATACGGATAAGTATTTACAGGTAGTGACAGCCTCGAAAATGATTTGCCCATAACTCTCGAATAGAGTCGAAGTCGCGTACAATTATTCCGCTTGCTTCGATTTTGGAAGTGCAAAGCTTATTATATCTTTGCTTATGTAAAAACTTACAGAATGTTGAGATGTCACGGACTGCGGCCTTTTCAAGCTCGCTGAATTGTTCTGTCAAAATTTTCTTTAGCTTTCAATATTTTATTGCAAACAATTTCTTCGCTTTCATATATTTTATATATGACGGGTATTTCCAACCTCGTGGCCTACCATTTGAAATTCATTCTCTACTCCTCTGCTGCATTTCCGGGTGATTTAACATTTACAAGTTTCCAAAATGTATTAGAATATGGGCAAAAGCTCTTTATGAGCAGAAACTTTGAAGCCGAATAGTGTAGTATCTTTATCATATACTGAATAATAATTTCAATAACGCCATTCGTCTCTCGTTCCACCGTGTATAGTAACGTTAAACAATCGGTGCGTGCTGCTTCTTTATCTGTTTTGTCAAAGTTTACTTCCAATTTACGGATTTGATTATATGTACCTCAGCCCTCGTTGTTTTATGTACAACTTGCCTGACTATATTTTTACAGGATGATGATCTGAAATATTCAAAGGATGATCATCTATGATATCGGCCTCAACTACTAAAACGAAAGTACTTTTTTGTATTAGTATGTGGTCTATCAGAGATTTAGATTTACCATCGGCTGAGAAAAAGTAAAATCAGGACCAGTATATGTAGACTGACTGTTAAGAGACACTAAATGCCTTTCAGACAAAACTTTTCTAGAAGAGCATTTCTAGTGTTAGCTGTTAAGCGCTTGATTTTAGAGCAAAACAAGGAACCATGATCCTTATGTGGAAAAAATAGAGCCTCTCCCCAAAACATTAACTTTTTTCAATATTTTGCACAGTTGCTTCAAACAATAAATTTAAAACACCGACTTTCGTGGAAAAAATATGGCCCCTTCACAACGCACTTAATTCTTGATGAATATGGCATTATTTGCAAACCACATATATTGATAACCTAGAAAATAAATTATATCATAGTAATCATTAATTAGTTTATACTCCGATTATAGCCCCTGCTAAGATTGTTGAAACTTACTAATTTATGCCAATAAACTCAATGGTCCGAAACAAATGATTGCTCTTCAACGTTTGCTTTTGAAAAAGATTGGAATCTAGCTGTCCTGTCCAAGTATCATCTTAGAAATTGTACAAGGTCTTGGTAAAAATATTGAGCCCACTTAATGCTACTTGCTTCGCATACATTGATCCTTATTCCTGTGTTTTCCCAGCTTAAAAGACCATGCCACATGACGTAATCAGTGATTGAACATTTTCTTTGGTTCTGCGTATTTAGAAATTGGAAGATTTGGAATTTTTAATATTATGGCATTTAAATAGTTTTATTATAGGAAGTAAATTAGCCCAGTGTGCCCAGTATTCTGGTTCCATTTGTGGATACCAACCAAAATGAATACCTTTTGTCTATCACTGAATGATTTTCAGATTTAAATTAAACAATTTCAAATATGATAACTGTTGATAGAAAAGGAAGTGGTAGAATATGTGAATGTGACTATGTTGGATAGGGTGATTTGCATGCTGGCTGGTACCCATGCAACCAAGTATAATAATTGTATACAGTTTAGCATTTATAGAGTAATTATGGTCATCAAGATATTTCGTAGCTATGTTGTGACACATAATGCTTCAAATTTGATCATTTTGGTCCCTAGCACCATGCTTAATGCTAATGACACCTCATGATTTGTATCATACCAGTTTCATTCACTGATTGTTTTCGAACTTTATATTTTGAATTTACATTGGTTTATGCCTACCTTATTTTAGTTTTAAATTATATGTGCTCTGGAAGAATTATTAGTAATTTCTGACATAAATTTCCATTTTTGAATTAATGGATACACTAATAGAAGGCCGCATTGATCTTTTACTCGTTTATTACATAATCATACCTACCATGTTCCCAGACGGTGTCGGGGTGTTTGGGGAACTCAGAAAGTGCTTTTTGAATTCCCAAGATAGGTCAGTGCGCATGACAAAGAAAAGCAACGTTTTCCAAAAAGAGATAAAGTTATGTTTTCATATGAGCCTAAAGAAAATTACAGAAAATCCAAATCTGATAAAAAAAAGAAACTAGCATGTTTTCTTTGAAGCTTTAGATACACTTACAAAGAAAAAAAAAAAATAGTTGCTAGACTTTATTATTGTCCAATACCATCACCATACGCATATGCACACATGTGCCAACACTAACATAATCACAACAACACAATCATTAAATAAAAAGAAAATATACCACCTTTCTGTCTTTAAAATATATTAGACAGTGGAATATTTTCTTAATTAGATGCAGTTTTTGCTGCCCTCAGTAGTTCATGGGGGTGATTTAGATAATGCAAGTGTCTTTTATGTTCGTCTTTTCACTCATTAGAGACTGGATATTACTGTTGTTTAAACTTCCCCAAAGATCTTGTTGAATTTGTATCAGTATAGAAAATGATCTTACTGCTGTGAGGGTGCGTCAAACATGCTGGGTGGCGTTGCTATGTCAGCGGATGTCGTACACTCCAGAATGACTGATGTTGATATGATGTTTGCAGTGTGTGCAAAAAATGAAATGCTCCGCCTTGCTGCTGCACTTCACTAAGTTAAACTCCATCCAGGAGTTATGACATTTCGTTTTGCTTGCTTTGCAGATGGCTCATCCTTCCCTGAATCAAAGCTGCGTTTCGACATTTTGCCTTCAAAAATGAATCACACTTATGCATTATCCTGACTACCGAAATAATCATGGTTTACATTTTATATATGGAGTTAAATCCGAGTTCAAAGAAACGTTGCCGCTGATCATGAACTTGCCAATAATCTTATTCTAATAATGATAGCTTGAACATTCTCATTCATGGCAGTGATGTGTGATAACTTTTTTTCTTCAACGCATATCTTCTTGATCTGGCTAACGTCCAATGAATTGGGTTGTTTCACTTAGTGTAATTTTTCCATCCAGATTAGTCTAATGAGCTCTCCCACAGCAGTCTTCGAAGGATTTAACACGGCATTACCCTAGCTATTCTTAGCCAATTAACTAAGCCGTGAAATGGTTGTTGCTTATCTCTGAACACTTTAGCTTTTAATTGCCTCTACGATAATCTATTGAATAAGCAGCCGAAGATAGTTTTCCATGGGTTCTAAGCAGGAATGTTTACTGTTTATACAGACAAAACACTTCAGACATACACAGTGATGATCAAAAATGTCTCTCTCCTTGTCTCTCTGTTTAGTTTTTTCTTTTTAAGATTACTGAAAATAGTGTTTTTCGGGTCAGGAAAGGGGGATTTGGAAGTCAAAGATTGTGTTTATGTGTGACACGTCGTGTTATGGCAGGTATGCATAAAGTGACAAGGATGATACTATCTATTTTTCAGTCTTAAAATGAAGAGTAATAAATAGTGATTACAAAGTAACTCTCTATTAAACAGATTATTAATAATATATATTTTTCCTTTAAATGAAGCTGAAATAACAAAATGTTGCCTGCAAGATACCATTGCTGATGTTGGCACACGTGGGCTGTCAGTATGATTTAACACTCACTAGTATAATATTTGGCACTATATACTTATGTACTCTACTATTACATCAAGGTATGTCAAGTAAATCAAGGATGGATATAGGACTCATGGTACTTACTATGCAAAAAGATTAGAATGGCTGAATATAAAATAGAGAATATACGGGTTTGAGAGATCATGATTATTAGATATTGAGAAGTAAAAAATATTTTTTTAAGGCTGATACTAAAAATGGAGAAAATGTTCTACTGGTGCACCATCAGTTTTTGTTTACTACCTTGGTTTAGAAACCCCAATAATGAAAGTAGTGGCTCACCCCTTACGTGTGGAATGGGTGATGCAAGTTACAAGCACATATAATTTTAAACAGTGATGTGACTTGTATGGTTTTCTCACCACATAAGCATATATCACGGATTGTTCTATGCTGTGAGATAACGGCTTGGTCCTTAGTATATAAGATAAGATAAAATGTATTTATTTATAGTCAGCATGATTTAAAACAACAATTCGTCATAAGCTCTAATGAGCTTTTTACAATATCAGGCTAAAATTAGAAATTGAAATATATTGAATTTTCAATATGATGGTATTTCCATAAGTTTGTTATATGAATGATCTAGTATCATGTGCCCTGAAAGTCCATACTTTCTTTTGGAAGTTTTGTTTTCTATTTGCTTGGATCAAGATCATACAAATGCTTCATTCTCACTCTTCAATATTAACAAACACTTACTAGAGAGAGAGCATACAGGCCTTAATTTATAATTATTTACAACTGGTCTTAGAAGGGCCATAGAATCAAGATCAAATTTTGGTTATTAGCATTGTGAACTTTTTTATATTTCTCGAATAGCTGGTTGAGCAAGATTTTGTTCTGGGTGAGTAAAAATCTTTGGAACTGGCCTGATATGGCAAGTGGGGTTTTAGAGACATTGTTCAACCCCTGATAATGTGATATAGTAAAACCTCTCTAATAACATGACTTAAAGGACTTTTCAGAGTGGTCTTATTATTGGGGTGGTCTTAGTAATTGTGATATGCCATAGGCATCCAGTATTTATTGAATATACACATGTAAAGTGTGTGAACATGGGTCATAATGTAAATGAATTGGAATGCATATATGTATGTATATACAAATATTGAGGATAACAATAAAAATTTACATTATAAAATATTTCCAGAATTTAAAAACTTTAGGTTTTCATACAAAACCATCATTATTCTATGATTCCCTGCCCGCAAAAAGATTTGGATCAAATTCAACTTCAAACCATGAAATTTTGCGTTATTTGTTTTACTTTTTGCTGAAGAAGTTTCCTTCTTATTTGCAAAAGATTAAAAGATCTTGTGAAAAAGTAATTTGCTTTATTTTAAATTTGCAACATGCATATGTATTATATAGCCAGAATTCACAGATTGTTTTACATCAAGGCTAAATCTTATATTCAGATTAATGCGTTTTAGAGAATTTTAATCTGTTTTAAAGAATGATTTCAACACAGATGACAGCCATAATTCATTTTAAATTCCATTACATAAAATTAACTGTATCACAATTGTATATTTTGGTAGCAAGTACTCCTGAATCAACAGATATGGCTCTATGTGTTGTACCAGCTTTCACATATAAGTGTATTCATTTCTCTATTGTAACTTTGAAAAAAGATTAATATGGGGGTGCTTTCGGTTTCTTAGATGTTGCCACACAAGACTCTTTTTCATGGCATTCGTTGTTTATATATATATAGTGTATCTGACTAGTTACTATTACAGTAAAACTTGCAGCTCAAGTAGTCTTCAATCTATCAATTGAAATACATGCTTGGTTTTAACTTAGCCTTCAGTGTATCAGTCAAACTACGTACTCGATTTTAACTTACAGTCTTCAATGTATCAGCCGAAATGCATGCTTGGTTCTGACTCACAGTCTCATTGTATCAGTCAAAATACATTTAATATCAGTAATACTGCAAATATCGCTATTGCGTAGCTTACCCTTTCTGGGACGCAAAAGTACCCTCATCCATATGATAAGTATTCATCCTCCCATAAGGTGACTTTCAGAAATTTCTGGAAAGGCAGATAGCAGAAAACCGACCCAGTCTGTTCCCCACGTCACAGGCCCCTGAGCAGTAATCCTCATTTTTTTTCAAGACATTGCCACTCAAATTTTTTTTAATTCAACACTCTGCGGAAAATCTGCCTTTGTTATGTGTACCTTGAAGCAGGCATCTAAATACATCTCCTATTTCTAAAGTGTTGAACCCTCAGTCCATTAGTTCTCTTGAGAGTTATATAGTTATATATATATATATATATATATATATATATATATATATATATATATATATATATATATATATAGATAGATAGATAGATAGATATAGATAGAACAGGCTGAGATTGAGCCTCCTCCCCACTGGATGCTCTAACGCTCCCAACCATCAAGTCAGGCGACAGAGGAAGAGGAGATCTGGTCCTTTGATGAAGCGGTACATGAAGTTTATCATCTTTTACACTGGGATTTGTGTTCCAAGTCATGAGGCTCATAGAACAGGCAAATTCTCTTCAGTTTGGAGAGACTCTCCGGGGCAACGTCACACGTAGATCTCCTTTCCCTTACCCATTCGGATATGGTCGGGAAGCTTTCTCAAAGGTTCTCTGGGTCGCGTAAGGGTTGGTCAGTATCCCTCTTTATACTGAGTCCGCTGGCCTCTGCATCAAGCTACAGTGTGTACTCGCTTCCCTGGCACCTTATGGTGCCAGCCTTGTACTTCGGGGCGTCGCAAGTGGGCATTTCCATAGCGACATGGGTCACTTTCTAGTTAAGATGCTGGAGCCATTGGAACTCATAGCTATGTTGCATGTAGCCATAGCTTCCCATGCCAATCTCTTCTCAGCCGCCTCATTCAACCTGTTGAAGGAGGAATCTCTGTCCCCAGCTACACCACTGCACTTACTGGTCGCAGTTGCTAAAAAGTCTAGGCATGCGCTAGTATTCTCCATGGCTTTGTCAGCAGAACTGCTCCACCTCCGTAGGGATGTTGCTCTGCACATCGGTCTCTCACATCTGCTTCCAGCCTGTCTAAACAGGCCAAGAAGTGCGGTCATCATGATCGTCTCCAGGGTCAGTTAGTGAAAAGATGTGCTGGCTCAGTCAAAGAAACAATCCCATTTAAAACCTCCCCCTCACTCATCGGGTCATAGACAGGTATCCAGAAGGTCTCGGAAGGAAGTTCGCAGGCTCTCCTTCTTTTCCTAAGGATGAGGGGCAGCCCTAGGGACTCACTCCCTCTCCTGCGGTGCATCTTCCATCAGTTCCCACATGATTGAGCATAATGGAAGATGGATGGTTCCTCTCTATTATAAACGGAGGTTACCGGTTTCATTTCCGGTAACATCCTCTTATGTCAAGGACCTTCATGCTTTTCCCCTAGTCAAATATGGTCCGTTTAAGGAAGAAGTACAGTCCCTTCTGCAGAAGGGTGCAGTAGAGAGGTTGTTAAATGACCAGTCTCCTGACTTCTACTCTCGGATTTTCCTGGTATCCTAAATGGGCTGAAAGCTTCAGCTGATTATCGACCTTTCCACCTAATGAAGTTGCTTTATGAGAAACCTTTCACGATAGAGACCACAGCCTCAGTCAGGAACGCTTTAAGGCCATATGACTTGGCGGTTTCCATCGACCTCGAGGATCCTGATATTTCCTCATCACAGGAAGTTCCCCTGGTGTTTCATGGACCAGGAGGTTTTCCAATTAGCAATTAAAGTGCCATGCTTACCCTGCGTAAGCCAGTTCGCAGTCATGTGATCACAGGAAGTGTTTATCATAAATTTACTACATTGGAAGCAATGTGTGAAAAAAAATGAAAAATGCATGTTACGGAATTTATTAAATAATACTTTTGAGGACGCAGGATATTTCACTGAGTGAAGGATGATAGACACCCCTCATCGTGGGAAGAAAAGCCTCCTGGCCTAGATGTTCACATGTATGCATAACACTGGATCATTTTCAAACAAATTATGTATCCTGGTATTGGGAGGCCTTTCAGATTTGTACAAATGATGCCAGTCTGGCATCAAATAAAGCAAATGTTAGTAGAATTTAAAAAAAAAAATTACTTTAAACACTTTTCTCAAAAACTATTCAACAAAATGTGCCGAATTTGACAGGAAGAATACATTTATGAAGACCTTTAAAGTTTATACCAATGATGATCCTCCATCAGATATTGCCACGGTTCAATGAAAAAGAAAAAACATTTTTGTCTGCTAAATTCATTCAGCAAATTTCAACAGATTTTAACAGCATGTTCAAAGCCTTTCAGCTCTGTTTAAATGGTGTTCATATTTGCCATCAAGAATAGCATTAATAAAAAAAAAATTTAATTGCAAAGCATTCAAAATTATTTTGGGTGGAAGTGGACTGAAAAATAGACAACCAGTTTACAACAATAACCCATTAAGCTATTGACAGAAATATTAAGTAGAAAAGCAGATTAATAATTTGGATATTTACCTCTTTAGGCAAGTTATTTTGCAACATACAATCAAATAGTCTAACTTAATTAGGCTTTGAGACGAAAATGTGACTTTGACACAAAATTCATTACTACATTGTGAGTTAATTTGCTTATTAAACCTATTTATTGTTAGATTAATATGACTCCAAAGGTCATGTCAACCTCTCAATAAAAAAGAACATATTTAGACCTATGTCTTGGTGCCTCCATTATGTTCAATAGACTTGTATTCATGCTCATCGTTTTTACAAGGTGTTGTATGTTTATTTCAAGCCAGTTTCGTGGCCAACTGCAGTATACACTACGCTTTGGTGCTGATGCCAGCCATGTGAGTGATCTTAATCAGCATCGTGTTATTACTTTTTAATTATCAAGATTATTGTTCTTGTTGTTGCTCTTATTGTTTCTGTTACAATCTGACACAAAACTAAGAGCCTTCAATATATTAAGAAACTAGATCTTTTTTTTACTCAGTCAACTTGTATGATCACATCAAAATGAAGGGAAGGTACAATGTTGGTGATGTAATCTTGCTGCTTTTTTATTATTCTTTTATCTGGTAAGTCTATAAAACTGAATGCTTTTGTGAAGAATGTATCGTGTCTTCCTGCATTACAGCAACCAATATCTTAACAAGAAAACAGTGTCGTATTGAAGGGATAAATATAAAGTACATATTGCAGATACAGAAAGCAAACCCAAGATATCTACAATTAGGTCAGTGGCGTGCCATTGTACAGACCCATGCTTCCTAGCTATGCCACTAGAAAAAAGCATGATAGCTGAGTAGGTTTTAAAATATAATTTTCAGTGTCCCAAGTTTAAAACGAGATGCCACATTTTAGGTAGTAGATGTATTAATTTTTAAAAATGTAATATTTGGATAAAGTTTATTAATTTTATAATTGTCATCATTATTATTTATATTATAATTAACAACTAATCTTTTTCTGCAGTTCGCAGCACAGGAGCAATTGTTGGAGGAACAATAGCATGTCTGTCTTTTATTTCAATAATAATTGGTGGAGTCATTGTCTACATATAATGTTTCAAGAGCAGCGAGAAATGGTAAGTGTTGACAAGTCATTTCTTGTAATCAATTACAGCAATTTAAAAAATAGGAGCAGGTAGCAACAAATCGAATATTGATCTATTATACCAGCATACATGATGCTTCTGCATAACACCTTATATAATATATAGATTGGTTAAATATATCAAAAGCCAGGGTAACTGCTGGCTTTAATCATCTGCAGTAATTTAGAAATATGAGCAGTGGATGACAAATCCAACATTGACCTACTTGCCCAGCATACAGAATGCATGGAAAATGATCTGAACATTAATATGTTTTGTTCTTTTTTCTATCCAAAAATCGAGCTAAGTGCGTGAATTTTCCTAGACCAACAAGGAGGTTTATTTGTCTGGGCTAGTTTGGCATAAGAATTGTTGTCCCCTGGATCAAATGTTGTTTAAGAGATGCATATGAAATTATATATCAAACAAAATATGATTTTTTATGATGAGCCCTCACACATCTATTTGTTTTTTTGTATTGTATCTTGAACGTATTTTCAGCACATACCAATGGATTTCAATTTGATCTTCTAGTTTACACCACACTTGCTAATCATAATGTTGGCAGTAGATGAAAACATAAATATAGTTCACAGAAAAAAAACATGTTCCCTCCCCCTTCCAAGTAAGAGATTCTATCAAATAGGAATCACAATGTGCGACCACCCTCATTTCTGAAGCTATTGGTCGCAATTAACTGAAAAACTTACTGGCAAACAGGAGCAGTAACATTTAAAAGAAGCTGGATTGCCACAAGGCTTCATGAGTCCCATAAATATATCAGTTGCAGTTTCCATTCGAAAGTTACTAGTTCAGATGTGAGCACCTGGGCTTGATTGGGTTTTTAAGCATATGTGATCAAAGTTATATGGTCAGAGCCATTAATATAGAGTTAAGTTGGATTACCGGAACGACATTTTTTTATCCTTGACCCCTGATTTGTCTAACAAATATTTCCACAATTTGAAAGGGACAGTAATGGAAACCATAAACATTTACTAAAGTATGTACATTAAATCATAATAGAAACAAAAAAAAAATGAATGAAATCTTTATTGTTTTTGTTTGTGAATTATCCCTGGTAGCCCTTAGCCACAGAAGTGCTAGCTGTAAAGTTCTGAAGTTTGTTTCCTACAAGTAATTTGCTGCATTTTCTAGTTCATTAAGAGACATCGCTGTCATAGGGGAAATAAAGATTACAAGTTATGAGCAATAAAATTAACAAAACTCATATGAAAAGCGAAAAGAAATTACTCCTAGAAAATTAGAGTGAAAAGAGAGTTACCAGTGCTGTTTGGAAAATGTTGAAGAAATTTGAGATAGGTGAAATTGTTATGTTAGATGTCATAACTATTTCACAAGAAGGATGGAATATCACTGATTCTTATCAGACACCTGATATTGTTAATGACTTTTGTTTGCAAATGTATCTGTTAGATTAAAAGAACCATCAACGGGTGCAAATTATGATCTGCTAGGGAATACTGTGTAAATATGCTACTACCTGATACACTGTTTGACGTTCAGACAAATAAAGTATTCAAATATATCTCTAAAGCTGAATTGTCAAAAACAATGGGACAAGACCAAATTGGTTCAAAATGTTTGAAGGCAGCCTGTCCTGTAATAGCAGAAAGTATTATATACATGATAAGTTAACCTTTACGAAGTAGCAGTAAGTTATTGTACTATCCCCGGCGTCAGCATCAGCATTGGTCTACACAGATAAAAGCAGCTACATATAAACACCCTCGCTGAATGTCAACTATTCTTTCTTCCTAGGTCATAGGCAACAGTTTGGAATGAGATTCATAACACGTTCCCAGTCGTGAAGGGGATGAGAGGGCTAACATTGTACATACATGTAAATTAATTGTACTTTCATGGTTAAGTTTTTGCACTCAGCTCACGTTTCTTGCACCCTGTATAAATACTGTTGTACCTGGAATCATGAAACTTCGTAAGGGGATGCATCTTAATGAATACTACACCCTCATTACAAACGTAGGTCACAATGACTTATATTTCATGTTTTACTGACTGTGTTTAAATTTTGTAGTTTAAGTATATTTCTCAAGCTTTGTTCATGATAGAATCATCAAACTAGACGATTGTATGACTACATCGGTTCTTGGCATGCTAATTACATGCTGTCCTACCTAGAATCATGAAATTAGGCAATGCATCTTGATGAGCGCTGCTCCTTCATTTGATTAGTAGGTCATTGTTGTCCATATTTTACGCTTCACTGACTTGGGTTAAATATTGTGTTTGATGTTCATTTTTTGTGCTAGAACGGTGTAATTGATGATAGCATGCATCTCTGTTACTACCAAATCCTTACAGCAAAAGAGACTCATCATGACCTATATTTCATCTTGTACTCGTTTTGGCCAAGTTTGTACATTTAGCTGATGACCACGTGGGTTTTGAGCATGTTCTATGCATACTATTCTACCTAGAATCATGAAACTTGTTGAGTGGATGCATTTGTTTAACTTATGCATCCTTTTTTGCAAAAAGATATTTATGTGACATATAGTTCATGCTTCAATAACTTTGTTAGAATGTTGTTTTAAAAGTTCGCTTATTTGGTGCTGTTTATGTTCCAATCATTAAACTTGATATTTGGATGCGTCTCTGCTGCTACTAAACCCTAAAAACCAAAGACGTCACTGTGACCTTCATTTTATGCTTTACCCACATGGGTTAAGTATTTGTGTTGATGAGCACATATATTTATCCATGCTAAACTTATATATATCCCAGCCTACTCATAAGGCCCATTATGACCAATGCAGCTGAAGGTAGGAATAATATACATTCATTACATATTTCATAATGAGATATTTAAATATATATGTGGGAGAAAAATAAATATTACCACATTTATCGCCACAGTGGCGATATCACTTTTGAAACTACTTTCTTTTTCCATTTAGGAAGTATAGTTGTCCTTATGCATGTTATTCAGACCTGTATTTCCTAATGTATGCCTATTTCATTTTTTTTTCTTCTCCCCCCTCTCTCTTTCTCTCTCTCTCTCTCTCTCTCTCCCTTCCTTTCTCTCTCTCTCTTTCTCTCTCTCTCTTCCCATCATGATAAATAGATCTTAAAATGTGTCAAGACTGTTAACCGTCTTGAATACATTTATGTACTCAATGAGAAGGTGCCATCAAGAATTATTAAAAATGAACCCCAAACAATGAAATGTAGGCTTCAAGTAGTAACTTTTTTAGAATTAGTTTTCCATGATTGTCAGTAGCTGAACTTACATGATCTGTTGCTATTCAATATTCTGTGTCACCCATACAGTATTGTATGCCTGTCACAATCAACGACAAATGGCACACATTTAAAAAAAAAAGTCCTGATTACATATAGTAATACATTTGTTTAAGTAGCGATTTAAACTGTCATCACAATCATAATAGTGTCTGAAAATGATAGAGAAATCAAGCATTGATTGCAAACCAAAATTGAGTGACAATCGAAATTTGGGTGCAGCGTCTATTACCGAAATAGACTGCAAGTTTGCAAACACAAAGCTTCGCGTTTGAATTAGAAATAGACACAAATGGAAACTCCTTACAAGTAAACTCTGCTGTTTAATGATATTATGCTCTGAATTCTATTGGATTGTTCTGTAAGGTTCTACAGTACCCTCACCCCAACAATGTTTACTGTATCAATCTGCGCAAGAAGTGTGCAAACGAAAATAAAAGTCTCTTCATTTTTGTATGAAAACAGTCATTCATTTCACAAAATACACATTTTAGCATTATATATACAATCTAAATCTGAGAAACGTAACTGTCCTAGAATTATTGTAAAATTTCTGAACTTCTTTTTATCGATGTAGTAATGCAGCCGTTAATAGCATCGACACAGAATAGATAAACTAATCCATGCAAATCGAAGATTGTTGCCATTAAAATATACAATAAAAAGAAATCTGCATTTTTTGAGTAGATATAACTAAATATTTCACTCAAGATGTGGACAAATTGTATATTGCCGTGATATATTTCCTTATATCTACTCAAAATGTAGATATCCTCTGTGTATGGTCCTTGTTAGGGGGAGATATGAGGATTTCTTGAAAAATCATCCAGAATAAGGCAAGTTACTCTTTTAGTATATTTTTCTTCATTCTAACTGACTCTTTGTGTAGTTTTCACATATTGACAAACAATAGTTAATAACTGGCAAAATGTAGGTATTGTAGTACAAAATTATACTTTGTATCGGTATGTATTTCCTAATTTTACTTAGTAAAGGTTATTTTACTTAAAAGAGATCTACTGGCATAGTCGATATGTTTGTCCCACTTTAAATCACTTTCAACTATCACTCCTAAAAGTTTGTCTTTCTTAATATCTTCGATGAGTTGATCATTTATTGCCAGATTGACAGGTTTCTAAGAAGTGGAATTCTTCTTAGATGAGACTATTACCATGCATTTTGTTTCTATTTGATTTATAACCATTTTATTTTGTTTTTACCATATCTCAATATTTCTTGTATCAGAGTCTAACGGAGTTATAGTTCTCTTCAAAGATTTTTTGGTTTGTCTTTGTTTTTGTATCTTTTTTTAAAAATAAAATCTACAAGCATTTTTAACTTCCCTCACAAAATACTGACTACTGACCACTAATGTTATTCACTGTGATTATTAAGTTTCACACTTAACAGACTCTCATTAGTTTTCTGGCTAGATTTCCGTTGAATCACTTTGTATTTTGCAAAGATTGGAGAATGTGCTCTCTGTATCTGCATAGAAGTGGCAATTACAAAACTACCATGCTCAGCCTGCAACGGCGTTTATTTTACTGTGGCTGGGTTTTTAAGGCTGCTGACTGCTTTCAAATACCATTCCAAGCTAAGTTCACCTTGAGGAGAAAGTTCCCGAGTTGGACTTCAGATGTATTCCGAGTATCATATTTCTTAGCTGGTGATTTTTTTAGCACTGGAAGAAAGCGCATGTTTCGGCATTTTGACATGAATCGAACAAAATATATATGAGCTGCCCTTAAATATTCCTCTAAAAACATCTTGCACAACGCAATAACAATTAAACAATGCAAAAACTCAAAATACTGACTCAAGTGTTACTGCCGAAATCATTTTTGGTTGGTGTCTCTTTTTTTATCTCACCTCCGCCAAAGGTCGGCCTGATTTTTATTCAAAGACTCAAAAGCCATCATGGACCAACCTGGATCCCTTTATTACTTAAAACACCTCATAAAACATTCCGCATTTGGCCTTAAACTCTCCAGATTACAACAATAAGATAATCAATTAACATCTTGTTGTCACACATGTTAGCCTTGTAAGCCGATTACTCAACCACACATCATTGCACCAGTATAATATTTCTGGTCTCCCAGTAGGCAGGTTCCCATTAGTTTCTGTAATGTATGGATAGGACGCTTAAATATTTTGGGTTTTTTTTAATAAATTTTTTAAAAATCTTTTACTTTTCAAAGGCGGTGGATTGCAGCTATAAAACGGTATGTGCTGTAGACGGCCTTTACAACGGTATTTTTATTGTTCTACCGCCGGTAGAATCACATGCATGCAAGTTATATCAACTTTCAACATTCTTATTAAAACTCTTTTTAAATATAAGTTTAACTTTCAATGGTAATCGCATTTTGTTTTCATGACTGTTCTTCACAAAATTGGCTTTAAATAGTTTCCATGGAAAACGATATAATTTTACTGCATGATCTCACATTTGATATAGTGGACAAATGAAACAGAGATATACATGCCACACAAATCTAGATGTCTTGAATCTTAAATCCGAAGCCTAAGAAGTAATATTGAAGCCAGAGAAAAACCCACCTAATGATACTGTGGAGTCTGTACATTATGTCCAAAATCACAGACATCTGCACAAGAGGCAGATTGTATTTACCCGGATATCAGTTTCAAGAATGTCAAAAAAAAGATGTCTAGATATTTACGCCTCACCATGACAGTGGTAGGGGCATATAGTGTTATCCATGTCTGTAAGTCAGTTTATCTATCTATCCATCGCACCTTGGTGAAGGTTTACATTTGGGTCATTTCAGGCGCAGCAGTGTGACATCCTTGCTCCATAAACACATATCTAGTTTTATTAATTTTCCTTTACAGATAAACAAAACCATGATAAAAAACTGAGGGATCTGAATATGCGGAGGCGGTGCCTAAGGAGTTTACTGGAAAGAATATTGCTGACACAGCACATTGTGAAAGAACGCCACACGTTTCATATTCTCTCATAGTTTTACTAAATACATCTGATTAAAAATTTTGTCTCTGTAATTAAGCTACATTATCGCTACTAGGAGTTGTCTCTGTAACTAAGCTACAATATGGCTACTGGGAGTTGTCTCTGTACCTAAGCTACAATATGGCTACTGGGAATTGTCTCTGTAACTAAGCTACAATATGGCTACTGGGAATCGTCTCTGTAACTAAGCTAGAATATATCTACTGGAAATTGTCTCTGTAACTAAGCTACAATATGGCTACCCTGAATGATTCGTATGCATATAAATTTTCATTGCTTTGAAACACATACCATTTTTGTCATTACTTAAATTATTGGGTTGAGGAAGGGATCTTTTTTTCCACATAAGTATTATTGTTTTTTGGGGTTCTTTAATTAATAGTGTACAATCACAAAATTGGTACCCCTCAAACAATAGCAAATTCACTGAATTATCTACACCTAGAAGTAACAATTGGTATTTGACTTAGTGATCTAACGACTCTCTTAGCCCAGGCTGTCAACACAAATGTTTGAACTTAATTATATCAGGTGTGTGTGCGTATGTGATAGGAATATATACAATTGTTCTAATATTGAGTTCAGGACCAAAAACAGATTTGGAAACTATCGCCCCAAGCAAGTGAAAATAAGTAGGATGCTTGGGTTATTCTAGGCACACTATAAAATATGGATGTTTTATGGTATCTAATTAATTATTAAATTGTATGTATTATCAAGATTATGGTCATGGAATTAACAATAAAAGCAAACACATCTGACATTAATTTACTGTTAATGAATACACTCAGTCATGAATCTTAATATTACATCTGACCTTAAGTCTCTGTTAATGAATGTACTATGTCTATATATGGTCAGAAATCACATAGAACTCTAAGATTTCATCCTATTTTTATTTTTTATTTTTTATTTCTGTATTCGATGAGAAGAATTTACAAAGAGACAATCCAAGTAGTGTAGTAAATTATGGAATTAATTGAGAAAATGCAGAAGCATTTACTTTGCAATGTATGATACCATCATTATTTCACTTTGTTTATATATTGTGTGTTAGAATGTCTAATATATTTTGTTTGGTGTTGTCATATATATTTTTATTATCTATAATTATTTGCTATTTTATTTATTTTTTACTATTATAGCATAGACAGTTTCTCTTGAATTCAACTACTTGCTTGTATCATGCTGGTCTACCTTTTATCCACTTGTTTCACTTTTCTCAATTTATAACTGAGAAAAACTTAAACGTTTGTCAGAAAATTAAACGAATTTATGATTTTCCAGTTTTAACATCCTAAGGTGGGGGGGGGGGGACTTTTTTTCGAGCCGGGATATTTTATTTTATTCTTGTACAGAGATACTCGTGCATAAACAATGTTAAACCAGACATTGTACAGGGATACCCATGCATAGCAAATGTGAATCCAGACACTGTACAAAGAAACCCGTGTATAGAAAATGTGAATCTATACACTTTTTGTAAGACTTTATGAAGACTTGTTAAAATCTATGATTGTGAATTTATTTGTATAGGCGTAAACATTGCACGTTTTGCCCCTCGTGTAACTGCTCAAGAATTGTAATTTTAAACTCGATTTGGTATCCTTTGAAAACAAAAGTATATTTGCTACCGAATATGTGTCATGGAAACTTTAATTACTTCCTGTTTATGATTCTTTACGATTTTGTCATTTTTAATTTGATGGTTGGTTGGTTTGTTTTTCGATACACTTTTAAGACATTGTTGGCAATATCATATAAAATATTTTGAATTTGACTGATCATTTATAATAGTAGATTGATTCAATGCACTCAATGAATTTTCAATATTATATCATGTTTGTGCAACTAGTTAATCTTGAACACTTTATTAAAAATCTTGCCATAACGAACACTTTCGTGTGAAATGTTTACATTTAGGAAATTCATTTATTATTTGATTTTGTTCTACTCATTTTGTCTTGACTTTAGAACGGGCGAGATAGAGGAATTGCTTTCTGCTTTCTGCAGCCTCTCCATCAAGTGAAGGTTTACAAGAAGTTCTGTTTCTCACATTGTCTTGTGTGAATTCATTGACCTGACTTCTTCCTCTTTACAAGAACAAGTTGTTTGATGTTGTATTTAGGCCCCAATACCAAACTATGAAGGCTCGAACACCAACTGGGGCACTTGGTTATTTGAGATGTTGTGCAATGGTTACACTGCACTGCAATTTTTAGTTCGCAATATCAAGAAATAGTCCTCGCAACATTGAGAAAATAGGCCATGTTTTTTTAACTGAGTAGCACCTCAAGTTGAGAAAGTATATACATTAAATCAGAAAGTTGCGTTAGATTAATAGACTGCCCGACGAAGGACATCTGTCAGATAGAACAAAGTCAAACAATATACCACTCAGGTTGTTAGGACCAATGCCCAACTCATATATTTGGAAATATAACATGTTGTATAATCTTATGCTTTTAATATATGCTTGAGGAAATGAATTTGGCACTTAGATCAAAGGGAGAAATTGAATCAGATGAAAATTGGATGTCGAATCGTTTCTTTTCCAGCTAGGCACACACTCAGATGAACGTCCAAAAATCAAAATACATTTTTTTTTCAAGTTCTAGGAGGGACATATTCCACTTTCCAAGACTCTAATAGTGCTTACGTCAGAACAATTAATGGACTTTGATACTGATACTGGTTCAAAGAGTATGGTTTAGAAAGGAAAAGTTAAATGGTAGAATATCACGTGCATAATTCTACACGTGCCCTAGTCATTTTATATGCTAAATTAGTCTGAAATTGGTAGTTATCACATAGTTGGTATACTTTACATATAGTGTGTGCAGTTTAATATAACTGTTAACATATCACTTTACGTGAATCTGATTGGTCCAAATAAGCCCATGAAATTCTTATGCAGTATTCTCTTTACTGGTTAGCCGCAACCGTGAGCATTTGCTTTATCCAGCATTCTGGAACTTTGTTTTGTTACTGTTACTCTCAACATTTTGGCGACCAGTTCTCGAATCCATTGCCAAAGGAGTATTGATAAAAAAAGGGTTGTGTCTGTCGGAATATGCCCAATTTAACCCACAGGAGCTCGTTACATATGAAATACGAGTATCGGTCAATGAATAGGACTGGATAGTCCGAACCTGTTGCTCGCACCCCACCGCATAACAAGCGTGGTATAAATGTCAACCTATAGGAGTAAATAAACTCACCTCTATTTTGAAAAGAATTTTGACAAATGCTGGTCTCCCGATGACATAAAGTTATATAACCACAGCATTCTTCCAAATCAAATAATATACATATCCAGTCAAAGAAACATCCAGTGAGTTAATAACTACAGCCAAGCAGATGCAAATCAATACCGGCAAATCTCTTAAATTCTCAGCAACACTTCTACAGCTAGTACAGTTTCTTTATCCAGTAATACTACCTTCAGAGAAATATCGAACAACTGGTATACTTTTTGTTCTGCCAAATCCAATACTGCATCTGTGGTGAATGTCCATGGTCGAAAGGCTCGCAAAAGCGGGAAATTATTTAACTTGTTTCAAAAATTCAATATTAAATCATTACCCATTTGAGATCCTCTATTTTATTTCTTGATCGCAGCTTATTACGTCTATATGCCATGCTTCAAATGGTCTGCAATGAGCTATGATCATTTATAGATCGATGTAGCCTGATTATCATAAAAGTGGGTCAGTGTGACGAATTATTCTCAAAGAAATGTCGTTCTAGGGCATTCAAAATATTTTGTTTTAGAGATCAGGGATGTTGGAACAGGGTGCCAGTTCCTATTCATCTGACAATACATAGGTCCGTATGTCCATCTATTCCAGCAAAGCTTGTTAGTAAGATTGCGCACAATCTGCTAAACGTAGACAGATTAAATTTGTTTTGCATATTTTTATGCATATATAGATGACTATATTAGATTTTCGTGCCAATATAGTGGGTTTTGTTTCTTTCTTTACTTCTACATTATACATAAGCAAGCTTTGGAACATCAAACCGATCATTGGCGAGTGGCATATCTCGTATATAAAAATTTGTTTAGATGAGGGTGTATTGTGCCGCTGGCATACAGCACACACATACTTGACTCGTTGATACCTCCTGAAAGGTGAAGCTCGACCAAACTGAATACCTTGGCAGTGTCAACTAATAGTGGAACACATTCTTGTATAATTTAACCGCTTGCACCCTTTGAGACTCTTTTTGTTTTAAGTTAAGACGTGTTGTATATAGCAAGAGAGAGCAAACCATGGACACTTATCGTAAAAATATGTGGTTTACATGAAGATTCTTTTTAAATGTCTATCTTTGAGTAATATTTCTGTTTTCCTACTTAGGTTGACATTTATTTCATATACTTTTTAAAGAACTTTAACATCATTACCGTTTATTTGTTATCTTGTAGGAGTCCATGTTTACCTTAATTTGGAAGGGCTTGTCTTTCAAAAGGTTGTAGCAACTTTTACCTTTATATTTTAAAACTTTTTGGACTTCAGATATTTTTATGAACTTTGTTAGCACGATTTTTAAAACATGGCATGGACAAATATAATATAATATCATAGGCATCAGATTACTAATATGTTGATTATCTAATCAATTATCTAATCAAGTTTCATGCCACGAAAGCAATATTTACCTTTTTAAATAAGTTATTGAATTTTCGGACTTAAACCTTTTATCTACATTTGGGTTATATGTATTTTACAAACACAAATCTAGTTGTGTCTATTTATCGCCGCCCTACATTAAACATCGCTTCTACGTACGTAGGTATCCGGGAAAAGGAATTTAACAGAACAAAATATAAACTCCATATACCTGGAAAAGAATTGATTCGGGAATCACGGCAACGTAAGGTTTATGTTCCAGTCTGGGTCTTTACACCGTATATTTTGGCCATTTGACTGCAAATGAGCACAACCGAAACTGTACATTGTAATTAATACTAACTGTTAGGAGTACCTTGATTACATTATTGTAATTGTAAATAGGTAGAAATATTTAATCAACTGTCATTAGAACAAGCATTATATTGTTGTTAGTTTCCAAAACTTCACCAAATAATTACAATAATATCTATCCTCTTTGCAATTAGAATGAATTACAATGTATAGTTTCTGCTGCCAGCGGCGTAGCGACGGGGGGGGGGGGGCATTTTCTAGAGGGCGGCAATTTCGTAAGAGTACCGTATATATCATAAATAATACAAATGGAGTGGGGGGGGGGGGCATATTTTTGGTAGTTGGACCTGGGCGGCACTTAGCCTTGCTACGCCACTGGTTTCTGTTGTGCTTATTTGAACTCATGTGGTCAAAATACAAAGTGTAAATGACTAAAATGCAAACAGAAACCCTAATTAGTTATTGTCATATGTGTGGTTCCTTGAATGTATATAAGCCCCTTGGCTTATCGAATATAAACCATAAGTAGTTATTGCCATATGGTACTATGTGTAGTCCCTTGAATGTATTTATGTGCCTTCACTTATATGTGTGTACTTTTCTTTATTTTATTGTCGTAAATAAAATCTAAAATATTGAATTGTCTTATTCTTTATACAATCAGAGAAATACAAACGTATATGCGTTCATAAATGTGGACTTGCAGCAATAAACCTATGATAGGCTCCTTTAAAAAAAAATCGGTAGGGGGGGGGGGGGGGGAATTCACGCTCCCACCTGTTTAACATTATAGCTGAAATAAAGATAAACCAGGATCATATAGGCTTGGGATAACAAAAGGTCAATATTATATAAGATTTATGCTTTCACAGACAATTATAGTGATCTATATTACGTTCTTGTCGTAATAACTGAACCGATAATATCACCACGTTACAAAATAAACTACGTAAATTCATGATGTCCTATTAATTGAACCAAATACATATAGAGAAAAACATTTCATATATACGAAAAGAAATTGCAGCCATTCTGTACAAATCAAGAGCTTAGACAGAAATAAAAAACAAACGATTTGCTGTGATAACGCGTATATCAATATACAGATTTTCCATGGTGTATGATTTAAAAAAGTATTGTCAAGTGGAAATTTGGCTATAAATGGAAAAGAATTGCTAGTTGAAATAAAAAAGCCGATAATCCCCAATCTATTAGTCTGATTTCGATCTGTACTCTTTAAAAAACAAAGCGATAATAGATATATATATATATATATATATATATATATATATATATATATGTGTGTGTGTGTGTGTGTGTGTGTGTGTGTGTGTGTGTGTGTGTGTGTGTGTGTGTGTGAATAACCAAAGAATTATTAACTTTTTTCGTACGATTTAATCGACTCTTTGTGTCATCTGATACCCCTGACGTGTGACCAGCAAATATTAAGTATTAGTAGTGTGTTGGGGTTATTGGGGGTCATATCATAATTATATCAGCGCCTATAGACTTCCATTGCTGGGGCGATATGGGGTCAAATGAGAATGATAATGGCCGTAGGTTGAACATGGGAATGGGTTTATGTGATCAAAAGGGTGTATAGGGTCAAACGGGAATGGTTGTATATGTGCATGAACATACACATAGACAAACAAATAAGCAAAAAAACAAACATACATTTAAAAACAATTTGTTTTGCAGTCATTGAGTATTATCTCTTTTCTAAGAGATGTGAGTGACCTTAAAAAGGGACGTTGGGTTTTGTTAACCAAAGGCGGTCAATATAAGTGGCATCGCTTCACGGGTCTTCTTCTTCTTCAACTTCTTCTGACTGTGGGTCCGTAAAGTAAGACTCTCTTGAGGCACCCTTGCCTCTCTATATAATGTCTTCTCTTCCAGATTGCCGTAGTCGTAATCTTGGTAATAGACCATGATGCCTTCGCATACAGGGGGTAGTCCGGGTTGAAGAGCATGCTCGAGGATGATGACTCTACACTAGTCCACATCGTGCTTGAGTTGTCTTGAGAACAGGACAAATCGCTTCTATATAGAGCCTAAGACCGGATCGAAATGAATTAAAAAATGTTCCACCAATCCAAACGCGCGTTACAAAATGAATGGTTTCTCTTCCAGTCAGAAGAGCGGACGCGTGACGTCACAGTTTGAGTATGGCTGAAAAAATGAAGACAATGTATTGGGGTGCGCCTGCTACTGAGACTTCGTATACTCGGAGTGATAGTACTACGACTACGAATGTAGCTCTGTAACTAGCTTTCTTCCAGAACAAGAACACTTTAATTTGGATTTGGTGGATTGTATGACGTCTTCTCAAGAATTTTTGCCCGCGATGGTAGTACCGTCTTTATCACCTTCTACATCATTACACTACTCAACCACAATAAATTTTTCAGTCTCCCATCCTCGCTAATTCATTCAATTGCTCACCACATCCATGTATACTCATATTCATACTTTATTTATCTTCCTGTTTACCCCCTCTTTCATTCCTTCATTTGTAATTTATACTCGTATTTTTATGTGGCGGTGCATAAGAGTTATCCCAAATGAATTCTTTTCGCTTATTGTCTATCGTCCACTGTATCAATGTTAACTGCAGCCAAATCTACAGCATGTACTGTATGTAACACCATGGATGATTTTATGACGGATGTTTGTATTTTGTGTGAGTCTGAAAGCCATGCGTATGATAAATTCGAGGTGATAATTACTTCATATATTCCTGTACAAGAACATGTATATGTAAAATGTCGGCTGTTTTCATGGATACTAACATAAAAAGTATATATATGAATGCTAGAGGCCTGCAAGGTTCAGTCTTTAAATGAAGGGTCATATTCCATTGGATAAAACAAGCGAATGTATATATAGTATGTTTGCAAGAAACTCATAGTACAAAGAACGATGAAATATATTGGGCTGCTGAATGGGGATACAAATGTATATTTAGCCACTGCTCTAGCAATAGTGCTGGGGTCTCAATATTTTTTAGAAATACTTTTGAATTTGCAATTCATAGAGAAAGGTCTGACAGTCAAGGGAGATTTATTATTTTAGATATTACAATTAATGGCAACAGAATTTGTATGGTTATAATGATGATAATCCGAGCTCTTTTAGAAAGTTAAAGGAGGAGATTTAAGCTTTTGAGAACTCATCAATTATAATGTGTGGAGATTGGAATACTGTTCAAGACTTAGATTTGGATAATTATAATATTTTACATGACAAACACCAACAGAAAATAAGATCTGAAACTATATGTTATTCTATTAGGAAAACAAAAGAGAAATGGGGAAGAAAAAAAGGAAATTAAACAGGAAATATTAGAAATTTATAGGGACTGTCGAATAAAATAGATCGGGCAACTCTGGACAGTTGAGAAGAAAAGAAAGCAGAATTAGAGGAATCTAGAACAAAATACACAGAAGGTGTTATATTAAGATCCAAAGTTAGATGGCACGAGTTTGGAGAGAAAAGCACGAAGCACTTTTTAAATTTTGAAAAAAGAAATTATGTCCATAGGACAATCAAGAAAATTATTTTAGATGATTGGACCATTATATCAGACCAAATAGATATTGTAGAAGCCCCAAAACAGATTTATAAGGTATTGTAGAAAAGTTGAATTGCTCAGCTTGATGTTGAGGATACTCATGAAACTCAAAATATATTTTTAATCACAATATTAAACTTAGTCAAGAGGAAAGCCAATCATGCGAGGGTCCACTTAAAATTAATGAATACGGTATGTCTCTAAAACGGATGGAAAATGGAAAAAGTCCTGGCTCAGATGGATTCACTGTAGAGTTCTATAAATTCTTTTTGAAGACTCTTAGGATATTTCTATGCAGATCAATAAATTATGGATATACTGTGGGAAACTTTCGGATTTTCAGACTCAAGGAGTCATCACATGTCTACCAAAGGAGGAAAAAGACAGAAGATACTTTAAAACTTGGAGACCTATATCACTTTTAAATATTGACTATAAGATTGCTTCTGGGGCCGTTGCAGATAGGATTAAAAAAGTTATTCCATCAATAATCAGTTACACTCAAAAAGGATTTATGAAGGGTAGAATCACTGGATAAAATACCAGGCTATTATATGATATCATGGACCAACTAGAAAACGAAAATAGATATGGTTTATTATTGTTAATAGACTTTGTAAAAGCCTTTGACTAAATTAACTGGAGCTTTGTGGAAAAAGCTTTACAATCTTTTAATTTTGGTGATTCTGTTTGAAAATGGTTTAAACTGTTTTGTAATAACCCTAAATGTTGACTTATAAATAATGACCATATGTCATTATTTTTTAGACTTGAAAGAGGATGTCGTCAAGGAGATCCCCTTGTGTCTTATTTGTTTATCATCGGTGTTGAGATTTTAGCTATAACTTTAAACCAAAATGTGGATGTACAGGTACAGATCTTTGATATCAGTGAGTATAAATTGAGTCAATATGCCGATGACACTTTTATTCTTCTTGATGGATCTCAACATTCTCTTAAAGCAACTATGATTATCTTGCAAGGTTTTTTATATCATTTGGACTTAAATGTAACATAACATAAACAAAGGCTATTTGGATTGGAAACAAGACATGTTCTAATGAAAGAATATGTCCCGATATGGGCCTACATTGGTCTTCTTCTAACTTTACACTCCTTGGCATAGATTTTTCTCCAAGTTTGCAACAAATGGTGGAAATTAATAATAGGAAGAAACTAAACAATGCAAAACGATTGGTTGGTAAGGTAATTGTTGTAAAAACTCATGTTCTGCCCATATTCATACATCTTCTTTCATCACTTCCAAATCCATCAGCAAAATTTGAAACAGAACTAAATCGTACATTATTTAAATTTGTATGGGGTGGTAAAGTAGGGAGAATTAGACGTGATATACTAGTATCCCCGGAGAACGAGGGAGGACTAAATATGATACACATTTATTTATTCATTCGGTATATTAAGATAAGATGGGTTAAAAGATTGCTGGAAAATTGCTGGAAAATGAAAATGGAGCGTGGCAGAGTTTAGTCAATACAACTATATTCAGAAATAAAAAGGATATTTGGAGAAGGAAATTAGAAAAATTTAGTAAGTTCATTAAAAACAGTTTTTGGAGAGATTTAATTTTTACAGCATCTAATTGGAAAGAGGAACCGAAAAGTCCAAACGAGTATTTATCTCTGAGTATTTTAAATCCCCCCCCCCCCCCCCGAATGTTCTATCAATTCAAATCCTGGACAGAAGCCGGTATTGAAATTCTAAACGATTTAGTAGATGATCACGGTAATTTAATACCTTTTGAAATGATAAAACAAAACTCTAGATGCCATGATTTCTTGAAATACATCTCCTTAATATCCAAAATTCCACAATCATGTAAAGATGCTATCAAAAACTATTTAGTACATAATAATTTTGATAAGCAGGAGGATAAAATAATGAACTTGCAAATACAACATTCACTGAAGTTTGTTTACAAAGATCTTTTAAAAAAGGAAAAAAGGCGACACACTGCTAAACAGGAATCTTGGATGCAAGTATTAAATAAAAATATAGGTAGTAAAGAGTGGTCTGAGATTTATAGCCAGGCAAAAAGTTTGTACTAATGATACCAAGTTGATCTCTTTTAACTTTAAATTAATCCATTGAATAATTGCTACTAATAATTTTTTGAAAAGAATTAACATATTAGACGACGACAAATGTACTTTCTGCAAGAGTGAGAACGAAAGTATTGAACATCTTTTCTATGATTGCAATACTACTTCAAAGTTTTGGTACCGTTTTATTAAACATTTTGCACCTTCTTGCTCAAATATTGTACATTTGTCCAAAAAAGAAATATTTTTAGGAAGTGAACAATTGGACAGTTTGTGTAATTTCTTGCTTATTTTGGCAAAATATTATATTTTCACTTGCAGATTCAATATGCAAAATCCTTCCATTTATGCTTTTAAGCAAATAGTTGAAATGCATAAGAACATTGAAAAATACACTGCTAAGTTAAATAAAAAAAGCAAAACTTTTTTTCAAAAATTGACCTCAACCATGAATATGCAACTTGTGTAAGAATCCTTTGTCTTCTTGCATTTCGTTATATTTATTTGGGTACGATTTGGTTATAAACAGGAACAAAATACTGTAATATTACATTGTCTATTTCAACCAGACGCTGTATACTTGTGTTCTTATATTTATATTGTGTATCTAATGAGATTGTGTGCTATATGCGTGTTTGCATGCGTGTGTCTGTGTGTGTGTGTGTGTGTGTGTGTGTTTTCTTTTCTTTTTCTGTACATTATATTTATTATCCCTAGATTATATGAAGACCAGAAATGTTTGATTGTAAGATGACCTTAGGATGGTGTTCCCGGACCCAGTGTTCAACCTATTACAACAATAATTAAAAAAAGAAGACATCCAGCGCTACGGGGACTATCATCTATATGCTACAGTCATGTCTCACAATTTCTCAGGATACGATGGGCAATTTATGTTGAAATATTATTCAGAACAAGGTACCGAATGTACCCAAGTCACCATGAACGGAGCCAAACTCATCTACATGAAAGTGGGCCGAGTATAGTTTCAAGATTCCATGCTTTATGTAGCCATGCCTTTGAGTAGAATGTCTAAAACGTTTGGACTGACGGATATGGCCAAAGGTTATTTTCCACACATTTTCAATACCGGAGCTAATCAACACGTTGTGCTCCTGCATTTGCCCGGCATTCACTGGTACGACCCCGACGGTATAGAACAACGAGACGCATTTTGCGCTTAATACCAGACTCACGCTACAAACCCGTTCGACTTTCAAGAAGAAATGTTGAAATATTGCAGATCGGATGTGGACATTTTACTCTGTTGCTGTGGAAAATTTCGACAATTATTTCTAGATCAAGGAGGTATCGATTCTTTGAAGGAAGTTTGTACCCTTGCTAAAAGCGTATTGATTAGTTTACCGAAAGTTCATGTCCGAGAACAAACTGGTGATCATACCATCTCAGTCGTATTTGTCAGTCAGACGACGATATTTCACCAAAGGTTTGCGCTGGTTCCATTATTTGTGTGAAAGTGAAGACAAATGGATTTAACACGAGATAAACGGAGGAGAAAAGAAAATTGGAAGTCTATTTGTGTATGGCTAAGATTCTACGAATTCTAGGGATGTTCATTTCACGAATGCCCTACCTGTTTCCCTCAACAAAACCTGAAAAGTCCTTACTCAGATTTCACCATGGAAGAGTTGTACAAGCAAACATACCAACGACGTCTGAGATTAGAAAGACAAGGATACCAAGTGGTAGAAATGAGGGAGCAGGAGTATGATCGACGTTTCAAAACCGATCCAAAATTTAGACGCATTGACGAAAGTTACGACGTGGTAGACATCGCACCTTTGAATCCATGCGACAGTTTGTTTTGAGAATGAACCAATGCGACACGCTTGCTATACGACGTAGACGAAGCTCAAGGAGAATGAATCAAATACATCAATGTTTGTTCTTTGTATCCTTGGGTGTGCAAATATGCTCGATTCCCTAATGGTCACCCTGAATGTTGACAGAACACATTGACGGGGAACACATTCGTCAATAAGAAGGCTTGATCAAATGCAAAGTCTTACCTCCCCACACTCAGTCTTCAGCAAACAGAGCAGAGACCAACACGTATAATAAAGAAGAATGCTAGAGATGGAAGTGATGATACCTGCCCATGCCCTGAATGCAATCAAAGGATTAGGACTTAGCATTGCATAAGGGTGGAGTCTTAGGGTTCAATCCAGAATAACTACGCTCTGTTGATTTGGGAGAAAAATCCAATGACTTTAGAAGGAGCCCCCAAAGAAGACTGAGACAGGGAGGAAGAACACTGGCACAGTGGACGCGATATCCGCAGATACAGTATACGCAGAAATACCCTGGTTACGCCGAGTGCCCCCCACGTAGATCCCAGGTTAACAGTACCTCCACCTCCACGCCACTCCCAGCTTCAAATCTTGAAGCTGGGAAACAGACTTCTATGCAACCAGCTACGATTACAGCACAGCAGGTGGCAAGGCAAGGGAGGGATGAGGAGAAAAAGGAAGAAAGAAGAAAAACAGAGGCCCAAGAGAAAACCAGAGAACAAGAGGCCAAAAAGAAGAAAACCCAGCCACCACGAGAGGTAGCAGCGCAGATAAGACAGACGGAAACAAGAGCAATGGCAAAGCAAACGCAACTGCAACAGAAAAAGACGCCACCACAGCCACCATCGCCTGTACCCAAGCAACAAGGGCAACTTTATCTGGACAACCAAATGGTGGAATGAGGGCTCGGGGAGCTAATAGAAGATAGGGAGGCAGCAAAGCAGCACATAGAAGATTACCGGACGGTCTCTGTCTGCTCTAAGAAGCTCAGATGTGACGGAGGGTTAACTAAGACGCAGAAATCCAGCTTCACGAAGGCGGCGAAAACATCAGAGCCCTTGGGGAGGCGTAAAGTGGGTGCCCAATCCCGCTATCTACGTATGGCTGCCGATTAAGGACCTAGGGGTTGCCGACCTTATCGACCCAGGTAGCTCCAAGGGCCGCATTAGACGACGGTTCGAGCCGCCAGCAAACTTGGAGCCATACCTGGTTCGACCAACAGAGGTTTCACCTCAGCCCTTTTAAGGGCTACTAGAATTGCCTCTATTGCCAAAGTGTTTTCTTTTCGGCCTTGAAAACCCTTTTCGATAATAACTTTTTATTAATACGCAAATACGATCCATTTGTACACAGTTCCAAACTGATCACTTGTTATTTTCAAATTAAGATCATAAAATTTTAACGAAGGGTTACATTAACCCGGAAATTATGTATGTATGTATTTTTTCGGAAAATTTAATGTACTATGTACCATGTACACTAACTTCTAAAAGTAACAGAGACTAGGAAAAGTGTATTCAACCTTCTAGATTGACTCTAATTAGAAAATGTGGCTAATACACAATTGTTATTTAGGACAGCCGATTTAGATCATATACGTTCATGGCATTTCGGTACTTCGTCACGCTTCGCGCCTCCCTTGCCCAGTCCGTGCAGCCTGCCACTCTAGACATCAATTAAGTAGTGCGCCGTGCGCACACCTGTAATCCTGTAAACATTTTGGTTCCATTCCTATGTACAAGTATAACTAATTGTACACATCCTCCCATATCGCGCATTCAGTGAAACCCCATTGTGGGGAAACCATGCAGCAAGGGAGTGGTGTGCAATTTGCTTGCATTTCACGCAGTAATGCGTCAAGTGGGTTTGCAGCCTGGCAACCCACTTGACGAGAATTAATTAATGTGTTCAGCACACAATTTAATCCACTTTATGGGGTGTATACTCGTACATGGCCGAATGGCCGCAAAGGAGTTAAATCTCAAATCAATCAATTAGTCTGTTCACCCATTGTCAACTGATAAAAAAGACAAGAATGAGCGGAAAGCTTAGTGAGATCCGAGTACACGGTAAGTATGCCCGTCGCCTTTTAGAGGAAGTGGATCAGTTGGAGAAGAAGAAAATGGAGGAAGAAGAAGAGGAAATAGATAAAAAGTAGTGGGAGACAGAAAAGCTACTCCAGACGCGTCCCATCTGCAAAGTACAACCTATGGTGAAGGCTCCAACCCAAAAAGTAAGAATGAGGGTCCCCCAGACAGCGAACTAGGAAATTGAGCTGCAGCAGCAGCAGCAACAGCAGCGACAGCAACCATAGCAGCGTCAGCAACAGCAGAAACAACAATCACATCACAATCACCAACAGCAGAGACAACAATTTGCAATCCCTCAAACAGGATTGTAGTAGAGAAGCCACTCATCCCCCTCATCATCTCCAGTTTCCATCAATCCTTGGGGTGGAGACAGATGGAGTGAGAGATATACTTGTGGTGCCAGATCTGGGAGTTGAGGACACTAGGTGTGCTAAACAAAATGGCCCTTTTCAGAGCCACCCAAATTTCTAGAAAAGATAGATACTAATCCTATTGCCCCCCAAAAAACTTGTGTTTGTATGTTTGGTGTATATTTGTGTATGTCGTTGTCTTTTTCCCACCAAAAACAAAATTCCTTTATATATGGTTTCTGTGTGAGGGTTGTATTTTTTTTTAAGGTTGTTTTCCTTCACTCCGTGCTTCAAGCATATAAAGCGACGCCTTCGCTAGTCGTACCATTCATAGTCAAGTTAAACAAAAGAAAGAAGGATTTCAAGAACCCAACATTGCAAAGTGGTGAATTTAAAGGAAGCAGCGGATTTGATGGAGGGGGTGGAGTACCTCCTGGAACAGACAGAGGCTTATTGGCGTTACCCGAAGACCCTGCACCGTGCTAGAAGGGAAGTGGCAGCTCTTAAAACAGCAAAGGGTCTTGTAAAAGAAGTGATTGAGGAGGAAGTAATACAAATTAAGGTTCCCTGTGCGTCAACTCAACAGCAGACAGCAGTGCAACCCTGTAGAGTGGAGAAGTTGAAGGAAGCAGAGAATTTGATGTAGATGGTAAAGTACCTCCTAGAACAGATAGAGGGTCTATGGTGTTACCCATCCATAAATAGTGTTAGAAGGAAAGCAACGGCCCTTACAACAGCAAAGGCTCTTGTAAGAAAAGTCATGGAGCAGGAAGTGGTGTAAAATAAGGCCGCTGGACAATGGAGAGAGAAGAGCGCCAACAGAAAGAAAGGGACTTTCAACGCCTCAATGCCCACTGGATAAAGGCCAAAAATATTTGAAGATTAGGCAATCCAAAGTTCAACCTAATAGTCTCCTTGAAGATATCGTTGAATAATTGGTGGTCAGGGAGAAATAAGTCAAATAATAATAAAATAAAAGGGTCCTTTTTAGGGCCACCAAGATCTCTTAAAAAAGAGATACCACTCAACAATTGCCAAGCATATTGTTTTTGTATGTGTGTTTGTTAATTTTGTTATTTGTTAATCTCTGTGTATGTGTATGTGTATACGGTCATTCCCGAAAAACCCTTTAAACCCTTTTGATCCCATAAACCCTTTTGATCCAATAAACCCATTCCCATGTTCAACCTATGACCACAATCATTCTCATTTGACCCCGTATCGCCCCAGCAATGTAAGTCTATGGGCGCCTATATAATTATGATATGACCCCCAATACCACCAACACACTACTAGTATTGCCCCCAGGAAAATAAAATAACGGCGTTTAATTACAAAAATAATAGAAATCATACCCGTTTGTTTTGAACCGCTATTTGCGTAATTGTTTAAAGTTTACTATGACCTGATTTAGAAGTTCAAGGTTTGGTCAAAAGTGACTATGTATTTAAAAAAATAACTTACTTATTTATTTTATTTCAACAATTAAACAAGTCAACCATCACAAATTGTACTACTACAATTAAACAAGTCAAATTGTATAACCTACCACTGCAGATTAGAGGATTTAGATACTAAGTTAATGGCCCTAAATTAAAGTCTTGAAATAATAAAAGTAACATTACTAAACCGCTGATTTAATCCTTTAAAAATGGTCCTAAACACTAGTAGCAGGACGTAGGAGCACAGTTTACGTTCAAGATGTAACGTAACTATGGGGCAAGGTTAACAGGAGTTTCTATACTAGTATTACAAGCAATGTAATACCGTAACTAGGTTATAATTTTATTGCATGCCATCTACTCATAGATGTAATGTAATCTGGTATCATCAAATTAATCCTTCTGTTGCTCGTCAATCAAAGACTGTTGGTAGAGATAACCAAGATCGTGTAGAAACAAGTCAAACATGACGTTGCCAAAACTCTGCACAAATTCATTAAGTGGATGATAAATTATTTGGAAGTAAAATCTCCCTAATCCCATTATAATGTCGACACGTATAGTACTTTATAGACTTCATCTACTGTTTGCATCAACTGAACGTCATCCTGATTGACACATTATTTCACGACAGATAACATTGAAAGCAATAAGTATTTTAAACCAGATGCAACTTATCACCAACCACTTCAATTTTCAGTTTTAAAACCCGATAAATGATACGACGCCCACCCTCTCCCTCCCTCTCTCTCCCTCTCTCTCTCTCTCTCTCTCTCTCTCTCTCTCTCTCTCTCTCTCTCTCTCTCTCTCTCTCTCTCTCTCTCTCTCTCTCTCTCTTCGGGCTCGTAATTTAATATGAAGTACTTTTATATTTAAGATTTAATATTAAATTTAATTTAATATATTCTATATATAATTGGTCCCCATATGACTCTACCGCACAAACTCAAGTTACATCAAGTTCGGTAAGGTGCCATAATTGGTGCTTAAAACATATACAAAAAGAATATCTAGTAACTAAAAATACAAGTCACGTGGAGTTAACATATCAGTCCAAAGAAAACCTCCTTTGTTATCATACCCCAGCAAGACTCGACTTATATAGTTTAGTATTACAGGGCATATTCTATATATTTCAGTAATCAAGGGGATGATTGTTTGCCGGGATATGTTATATATCCATCATATATTGGCGAGGCAGGTGCTTGCATAATACCTGATATTCTTGTCATGAGTTATTCCTGGACCAATCTCATTTGTATTATTTATTTGTGTCTCTCATACCGATGTTCAAATGTTCTGATCTGGTACACTTGCACTGACTTATGATGATGCATAAAGGTATGACATGTGCCTGAGCATCAGCAGTAAACTGAAAATATACTTACCATTGTTACGTGACAGAGATGATGTTTGAACCATTCTTATATGTTTAATTGCAACAAACTTCAATTTCTAGCTGACATCTTAATGATGCAGCTAACCAACTCTCTCTCTCTCTCTCTCTCTCTCTCTCTCTCTCTCTCTCTCTCTCTCTCTCTCTCTCAGCTTAATAATATAAACTTACAAGCTATTTTCAATAAGAATTCACAATTATCCATATAATTCAAGTCGAAATTCATCTGAAAATTGAATTTATGGCTAGAGCTTCTTCCTCTCTTTGCATTAAAATTAAAAGGAACCCTAACCAACCCCTTATCCCGGAGTCTAGTTCAGACACGGCTAAAACACGGTATTGGTGCTGAGAGTAGTCTCACTCACTTAAAAAATTGAAATGTTTGATAGAACATTTCAATGAAGCTCATTATATACCCTAGGGTGTCCCCTAGTCAGATCAAGTTAGATTTAGCTTGAACATGCATGCGATTTTGTTTAACCATTATTTCAATTCATTGGTATAACAACAGTTACAGACACTACACTTGGTGTATAACATGCAAGAAAAACAGCATGAAAACTTTAAAACTTTATTTTTTTTCACAGTAACATCAGTAACAGGATATCAACATTTAAAGTAAACAACATAACTGGAAGTGGTAAACAACTTAATAACAAAATCAAAACATCTATGACAAAGGTATCACTTAGAAAAAAAACCTAACCATGAAACTTTTGCATAACAAACATAAAAGACATAGAATAATCTTATTTAGGCATTTATCTAACACCAAGAAGAATATTTAAACAAACAAAATCATTAATACTGGCCAAAAGTATTGCAAACTTCCATAAGAGTCAGAAGTACATTGTCCATAAAATTGGTTACAGACACTACAAAACTATAGCATTTCAATACAGCTGCAGAACCATACATATCTCCATAAAATTCACTTCAAAAATAATTCAACATGAACACATTGACTAGAATTATTCATTAAATGAATGTTGATTAGTTAATAAAATGATAAAACCACATTGTAACAGGTATATGTCCAATACTTGTGTTAAAATTATGAACTGGTAAATAGCACTTGAAAGTTTAATACTAAATAGTGTTTGTAAGAGTAAAATATTGAAGTATAATGAATGTTCAATAAATCATAGTCACTAAAGTATTGTTCAACCCAAGGTGCTGACTCAAACACAGACCCATATGTGATTGATCTTAAGGTTACAGACACTACACATAAAACCTTGACTTTATATTGTCATTTCAAATAGAAGTGCTTATGATTTTTTTCCAGATTTGACTTGAGCTTAGACAATTCAGCTGCATTAAACTTGAAATGACCCCTTTCATTGACTATTTGTGGAGCTTTTACCCTGTACAAGATAGCATCTAGAGCCTCTTGTGAATAATCATCTTTTTCAGGCCAAACATACATGTTGCCAGACTTTCTCATGTATTTAAGTCTAACTTCGTTATGAAGAATGTCTATTACTTCTGCTAAGTATACATCTAGAGGTCCCTTCTTTGGCTTAAGTCCTACAGCAACAAATTCTCCAGGGTGGTATTTCTCTATTGGTTTCTCTGTGTTGGTTGGTGCTTTTTTGTCAACTTTGATCTTCTTTGTCACAATGTTTTGTCTTTCTGTTGACTTCCATTTCTTATTAGGCTTTTCGCTTGTTGCTGAGTTATGATCTTTCTGGTTACTTCCTTGTTTTCTTTTCTTGTCATTATTTTCTATTGTTGATGGATTCTTGTCTTTAAGTTGTTTTCCTTTCTGACTTAAATTATCTTTATTGAGTACTAACTTTCTCATTTCCCAGGCATTAACATTTTCGCTGAAGTTGCATCTCCCGTCAACCTTCATGCATTGCTCACAATAACAGCTCAGATTTCTTATGCTCAGTTCATAATCATTGCTTCCTGACTTTACAGCATGTAATTTTCTTGTACCTTGCAGTGTTTGCACATCAGTTTCTTCTCTATTTCTCTCAACATCTTTAACAAGGATGAACTCCCTTCTCGAAACTGTTTTAGCTTCATTATCTGTATTTTCCATTTTCAGTTTCTCTGTACAGAAATGATATACATCTTCTGCACAACCTATCACCTTTCTATTGCTGATTACAGCTCTGTAGCAAGCATTCTTGACTGTCGCACCGAGACCATCGCAAACACTCTTTCCATGTGATGTTTCGAAATAATTTCGTGTTACAGATGGCTTTTTCCTCAGACTTATGTCAGCAAAGGCTTTCTTCCCCTTATACTGGGCAGCACAGCCATCTGTCCACTCATGGATCTCCTCTACTTTCACACCTTTCTTCTTCAGAATTTCTATAGCTTTGTTCTCAAAAGTGATAGCTAAGTCTGCATCATGTTTGGTTTCTTCACCGATGCCAATAATGGCATGCTTTATCTTGAATTCTTTTTCTCCCTGTTTTTCTGTATAGTAACACATGATTGGATGTATTGTAACTTGGTTCCTGTCAAAGAATCCAGATTGTACTTCACTTTGAAAAACACACCCATAGTTCTCACTAAAGTCCATGACCATAGCAATAGAACCCTCACCAATTCTATCAACACAAATTCCCATCTGTTGCTGTTGCCATTTGGCCCTGAAAACGTGCTCTGGATACTCTTGCATGTCAGTTTCTAAGCATGTAATTAATGTTTTTATGTCTGTTTCTTTAGGCACACAGGAGACGCAACGCTTTACTTTATCATCTTTTGCTATTTCTATACTTTCCCATTGATGCCATGATATCTGCCTGTCACTATACTTTTCAACAAATGGTTTAAGGTAACTCTGCAAACATTTCACACCGCATTGTTTGCATTCTCTTCTTAAACATTTAATAGCTGGATTGGTGTCGTATTTACAAAAAGTAGCATCACTTAAGCTTTTCTTATCTACTGAAATTTCATCCAAATCTCCATTTTCTTTCACTGCTTTTTTTACATTTGTTAGTGCCTCACTTTTTAGGGCCACGTTACAGCACTTTTGGCATAAGCATGATCTTCTGCTTGTTTCAGACACCCTTTTTAACATTCACTGGTTTCAATTTAGAAAATGAAGTTAATCCTATTTTGTGACTATGGTTCCTTAACTTGTAGTCTTTGTAGGCTTCTTCTAATGTCATAGTCATCACATGTTTTTGAAGTATTTCTTTTTGACCACCTTTTCTTACTTTCACAGTTTCACGTTTATTAGGCACTTCCCTACTGATTTCTGGACTTAGAAAAAAATCTTTCACAGATTTCTTTAATGGAGAGTTAAGTGCATCCCTTCTTCTTTTTCTTTGTTTCGTCTCCCACCATGTAGAACTAGGTTTTTGCCCTTTCACTGATACTTTGAAATACTTTTTTAGTCTGTGTCTTTTATATTTCTTCAGTAATGCGTCACAAATGATGTTGTATGCATGTTTCTTTGCACCCCCTTTCCTTGTTTTCACTTCTGAAATGCTCTCTGACACAGATTGTATAACAGTATCTGTCAATTCAAGTTTTTTTCTGCAATCCGGTGTCATTATCATTATATTCCTATTTAGAAACTTTGATGTTGATGGAGATTCAATTAATTTACTTATGATGACTGCTTTTCTCTTTGGGGTATTTGGTAATACTTCCTTTACCTTCTTTAATTGTCTGTACAGAGTTGCTTTAGGTAACACTTTATTCATTGGTGAATCTCTGGCTGACCCAGTATTTCCTATTTCACAATCAGTCTGAATACACTCTTGCTGTATACTTTCATTCAGTTTGATACGCATTCTCCATGCTTGGGTTCTTTTCACAGCTTCTTTCTTCTTTCTACTTAATTCAGCAGTTTTCGGACTTCTTAAATCAACACTCTTATTAACCGATATTGCCAGGGCTGCTTTTTCTTTCTTTTTCTGGCGATACCTTTTCATTTCTTCACGTTTTTTCCTTCTTAATTCTTGTTGAAGATTTGAATCGGAAAGTGATTGCTGTTTTTTTAGTAGTCTTGCATCTTTTCTTCTTTCTCTATCAACCCTTTTTAGCTCCTCATGTTTCGCCTTATTTTCCCTCTGTTTTTTTCTCCAGGCTTGTACCTTTAGCCTCGTCTTCTCCCTTCTAGCTTTAATCTTCTGTTCATCTTCTTCTGGCTTATCTTTGCTTCCTAAAAGCAAACAACTTCATTCTCATTTTTGTTCCTCTATGTATACGGATGAAATTTAGACTTTACAAAACATACTTGTAATGAGTACGCAATATGCTTTCATACATAAGCAAACTGGAATAACCTGTAGATTCTTAAAGAAAAGTATCTGATTGAAAAAGAAATAGCATAAAACCTGATGATTATTCAATGTTCTAGCATTTACAATGATTGCACACTTTCCTTAATAATGTAAACAACAGTCGGGTCAATTCACATGTCTAGTAGTGTCTGTAACCATTTGACAATATCAGCAATGTATCCAATACTAAGTCTGAGCTCATTGAATTCTCATAATATTTCTGTTTGAATTTACTAGTCTAATGATATGGAATGCAAAAATACTCAGTTTCAATTGCATATTGTAAGAAATCACTGAAAATGTTGCCTGTTATCAGAAATCTAGATGAAAGAAACTATAAATATACCAAAATATTACAAATTGCAGACAGACAATATGTCAAAATTTAGCCTTACACATCAAAACTGTAATAGGAAACATAATTTGGCTTCATTTTTTTAAAAAAAAACAGGGATAAAGTCATAGACAGTATAAAAAGGGGATATTGGTTACAGACACTACAATTTAAGAGTGTGGTTTACCAATTCAATACAAACTTACCAGAGTTGTTCCCAGAGGTTTGCTTTTGTCGTCTTCCCATGTCTTAGGGATGTACCATGGTAAAGAACAGAAAAAGTAATTAGGCAGCTTCTTCTAGGATAAGAAATTCAGGTTACATTGTCTTGTAGTAAATTACTCAAACAGACAGTGCTGCAAGAATGATGCAATATTCAATCAAGAGAGTTATTGCATCACTTTTTTGCTCTTGGCTGCAGAGGTAAATAGATGATGCAACATTACATCAAATAAGATGGAACTTTCTATTGAGAAAAACAATGTTTTAATGACAAGTAGAACAATACTTTTATCTTTCATTTTTATACCTGTTTGTGTAGTGTCTGTAACTTTTTTTATTGAGTTGCTGTTTTTTAATGGTACAATACAGCACCACCAATTTTGGCCAACTTGGACATCACATGGATACACATGAGCCTTTGTAGGATTTATACTTTTCCATAATGAAACAACAAAATTATTGCCATATAAACTTGTAAAGGTTACAGACACTACAAAATTTAGAACTGGAAAGTTTGACAAAGAACAAGCTCTCAATCGAATATCTTGGCTAGCCATGTGATTTAAATGGTTTTACTACTTATTATAATATAAAGTCGAGTTCTAGATGTCAATAAAAGTTATAATGAATGTTATTTTGTACAAAATGTTGGCATATAACAACAGATTAGTGTTTGAATTTCAGTGTTGAAACAAAACTTCTACTGACGGTATTTTGCTTATAAAATCCATAATATTTTACCGATTTCTTTAATTCAAGAAGCAATATTTGCAGGATAGAATTCCGCATAAAACCAGACCAATAAATGCATAATTTCAGTATGATATTTAGAGAATTCTCTATTTTATATTCAAGCTTTTTTCGAGTGAGACTACATAACGCTCAAAAATGGCCATTTTTAGAGCTTGTTTCCATGCATATCTCAACAATGGGTTACACTAACCTCTTGAAATTTTCAGGAAAGTAAGAGAGGTATATGCCAGGCTTACCAATCTTTAAAATTGGTTCATATCTTGTTTAATTTTTCTATTTCATGCATATAACATGAAAATTCCTTTATCAGCACCAATACCGTGTTTTAGCCGTTTGACTTTCCTTCCAGACTTCATATGATAGATATTACCAAGTATGTCAGCAGCATAATTATCATACACCTTATGAACATACTTATTCAATTCAATTCCAGTATCTTGACTTTTATCTCGACCGCAGTACTTTTCCATCTTCACAGTTTGAAAGTTCAATCACGACTAGTGATTCTGAAGGTAAGAAGGTCTATATATATATATAGGTTCCCTGGGTGAAACTGAATCAGATTCAGAGTAAACTTCAAGATGAAAAGATCACGCCCAAGCCATGAGAAAACAGAAGAAGAAGAAGAAGAAACAAAGAGGCCACGACGACGAAGACATCCCGTACCGCCTGAAACACCGCTAGATGAACTACTAGCTCAAGTCCATGCTAGTGACTTCGAAGAGGAGATGAGTGAACCTGAAACCCAAACTTCTAACCCAGCCAAAACAAAATCCACCACCAGCACCACTACCAACACCAGAACCCCTGATCAAAAAACACTACCTACTACCTTGGCTCCTCCTGAAAATTACTATCTGATTCGAGAGACTCAAAAAATAACTTCTCGAAAATTTAAAACTACAGCTTACACTCACACAGTGCACTTCAAAGACTTCAAGTCCGAAGTACCTCCCGAGAAAGCGGTGGGGTTCATTACCGATTTGTGGGGTTCTGTGTTACAGAACTTGAAACGACAATGTGGAGCCAAAGAAGACGATCGATTGAGACTGGCCATTCATCATGACAATTTGAAGAGTCCTGTTTGGATCGAGTTCAGCACCCCGGCAGAATTAACGCCAGACAAAGTCATGTCCAAAATAGAACATGTTCAACAATCGAACGACAAGTTTACCATCACCGATGGAAAGGCCACACTTTACTTGACTCACGTTTCCCCTCCTTGAGGAAGTGGACGAAGTAGGAAACCGTTACTGGTGGACGATCTTCGAAGTACCAAACGCAGTGTCGTCCAAATCGACAATACTCAAGACCAGATGTGCTTGGCTCGGGCTATTGTGGTGGGGCGAACGCGCATTTACCGAGAGTTTGTCAAGATCCAAGTGAAACGCAAACTCAAAGTCATTTCTTGATTTTTAAGGTATGCTTACTTCCAAACTGTCAGAAGAAAGATTCTGGAGAAAACCTTTCATTGTAGAATCCCAGGAATAGTCTATCACAAAAGAACCTGGATATAAAAACCCACCACCCAAGATACCCACCTTAGGAACCTCACCCTATAAAAGCTTACCATGCCTGATCTGTGGTCTTCACTTGTGAAACGTATTCCGTGGAAGGAAGTCAATGATCGTGTTCAGACCTTAGAGGATTATAATGACTTGATACAAGAACTGTTGCCATTGAATTTTGGATGTTATGCAGTGTGTGTCTTAGTGACTACTTATCTTGGAATTCGTTTTCCAGGACATTCGTTGTGGAATATTTTTGAGGACAACTGTTTGTCTTGGATTATTTTGGAGGATCCGTGGTTGTTTTGGACTCAATTGTTGAGTTCAAAAAAACAATATGACCCTGTGTTCTTCTTCTGACTTAGTAGAAGAAGAAGACTATAAATATTTGATTTTATCAGTACAAGAAAGAAACATTGTACGTAAAGCGTTGAGAGTGGTAATGAAAATCAGTGAGGAACCTCCGTGTGAAGAAGACATTCGTCACACTTTATCTGTTTATAAAACATTTCAAGAAGTGTGTTTTGCTAGTGAGTTACACCAACAACTTTTCAATTGGAAAAATGTTCGAGCCTAGAGAAACCTTGGTTTCCAATATTGGCTACAAGAAGTGGCTCAGTTTGCCAAAGATTTGGCAACATGTCCATAAGGGTCCAAAAGTGAAAAAATGGGAACCTCAATGGGAAACCCTGAAAGAAGAAAAAGAACCTGACACCACAAAAAAAGAGGACCACACCGTTGTCCAAATACCACCACCCCCCTCTTGAGGAACATAACCCTTCCTTACCAACGCCAGAGCATTCAAAAAAACAAAAGACGACCAGAAGAATACCACCCCAAACAGTGTCTGTGTCTTTCATTACTAGGACACGAAAATATTGTTGTATATTGACTTGTTTATACGACACTTTGATTGTTTTAGTGGGAGCCATGATTGTGTACCTGATGATTTTGCTTTGCTATTTTATCACTCGTTGGCTTTAATGACTTGTAAAAAAAAATGTTTTTTTGTTTGTTGTTTGTTTTGTTTTACAAAAAAAAAAATAAACGTGTATGAAAATGTATAAAATATCTTGGGTTTTTTGTCTTCTTCTCAAAAATCTTCTTACCTCAGTCATGGCTACATCATCTTCTTCTTCTTCTACCTCGTCTACCTCCTCTTCTGTGGTTAAAGTGATTGACGAAAAGTTAGATCGTCAAAGTTGGAACGCTTTGTATCTGCGCCATCCATTTAACATGTTGATTGCTGGACCGAGTGGTTCAGGTAAAACCGAATTTGTCAAACGTTTGATCGAACACAAATCTCATTTGTTCGATCATCCACCTCAACGTATCGTGTGGTGTTACAAAGAGTGGCAACCGTCTTTACACGTTATAGAAAGAAAGTCAAGGAGAAACCATTCGTTTGTAGAAGGCATCCCTCACGAAGACGATGGAATTGTGTCTGACGTGAATCAAACCCATTTGGTTATTTTTGACGACATGTTAGGAGAAGACGAAGAAGAAATTAAACTTTGGTTTACACGAAAAGGACACCATCGTAATGCTAGTATTGTCTGCATTACTCAAAATTTATTTAAACAAAGTAAAGCCCATCGAACCATCAGTCTGAATGCTCATTACGTGGTCTTGTTTAAAAGCCCCAGAGACAAATCTCAAGTACAAGTGTTAGCCAAACAGTTAGGCATGTCTTGGTTGAATTATGCTTACGACGATGCCACTCAAACCCCTCACGAGTATTTACTCATCGACTTAAAACCCACCACTCCTGACTGTTTGAGATTTCGTGCTCAATTGTTTCACCCTTGGGGTCAAGAAGGTGGTCCTGTCATTTACACGTCCCCTTCAGCCAATTTTTGAAAGAAAAAAAAAAAAACTATAAAAACAACCTACTACGTCATTTCTGTCTCACACTCTTTCGAGATGACTTCCTTTCAACCTCATCCTTCGGCTAAATTGATTCGTGCCTTGTATGGTATCAGTCGTGAAAAAAATGCACAAGTCCGTGCTCATTTGTTACAAGCGAGTCTTAAAGAAGTGTTACGATGGTTTACTTTGACGGCACATCAATTACTGCAAGGCATCATTCACATCCCTCATCAAACTCAACGTTTTTTTCAAAAACATAAAGCGGCATTGTCACAACTGGCTGATCCTAGAATCGATTCACGGACTAAAAAACAAATCATTTTAACTCCTGGTGGAAGTGGTTCTTTAGGAGGGGTTATGATTCGTTCCCTTTTGAAATGGGATCCTAATGCCCAAGCCAAAAAACCCAAAGCAGCCAAAAAGAAGAAAAGTCCAAAGAAAAAGAAAACCACCCACCAGAAAAAGAAAACACCTACCACCACCACTAGCACCCGACGTAAGAGAGGTACTGCGGCCAGGACGCAAACGTACACCCGCAAGACACCACGACAAACAACCGTGACGAGGTCTCCTTCTCCTTCGTCCCCATCATCTTTGTCTTCTTCACCACCCTTCACGATGATGCCTGCCAAACCGGACTTAAGTCCCGTGTTTCCTAATTTGATGCAAAAATGGAAACCTATTTCGAAAGTCACCCCTTCGGGACCCTCGACGACATCGGCTGATTTGGCCATGGCAGCAGCCACCAACAAAGTACCATCCCCTAAAACCAAAGTTCAAGAGAGAACCGGTATCTTACAAAGTTTACTGGATTTATCCAAAGAAGAATTGACTCGATTTAGTCCTTTGAAAACACCTCAACGTCGAGTGAGGCCTGTCATTAAGTTGGTACGTCGTGCAGACAATCAATGGAGACGTGTTCCAGTATAAAATAGAAGGGTACCCTGTCAGAGACTTCAGACTTACTCCTCACCTCTAAGATGGCTCCCAAACGTGCACACCACAACCACCTCCACCAAAAAAAGAAGAAAAGTAAAACCACCAAAAAAGGACGACTTCCCCCTCGTCTAGCGAAACATTGGGACATCTTGTCTGTCCTAACCAAATCCAATCCTCCCATGCGAAAACAACTCATTCAAACAGCCCCTAAAGAAATCATTGATACCGTGTGTGAATGTTGTTTGAACGTGTTGAAAGGAACGTTACCTTTGTCCAAGATACAGAAACAAAAATTAGGGAAACATCGGAACGTTCTTCGTCAAATGGTGAAAAAGAAAATACCTCTTCAACAAAAGAAAAAAATGTTGGTACAACGAGGAGGATTTCTACCTATGTTGATAGGACCGTTGTTAAAAATAGCTGCTCCTTTGTTAGGAACGATTGCAGGACCGCTTTTAGGAGGGGTCATGCGATAACCAAAAAAAAAGAAGATAAAAAGGACCACCCTTCTCTGAAAAGACCACACCTTTTTGGTACCTTTGAATGAAATGGAAGGATGAAAACTGACTTTAGTACCTTACAAACGATGGATGGAATTTCATCGTTGGAACGAACAATGGATACCTCATTTACCACCCAATCCTAATCTCAACGAGATGTCCCAGTTACAACAAGAAATACAATCCCAGATGGAATGAAGCGATTTGTCCGAAACAGAAAAATCCCAACGGTACGGTCAACTTTTACAACGTCTGCAACTCTTTCGTCAAAAAGCAGTCGACGAAACAGCTCCACCCACTCTGAGAGATTTTAAGACGATGATGAAAAGCGAACCTAAAGTGACCACCACCACTAAAAGAGACACCGCCACGAGGACGACAGAAGACGACGAGCTCGAGAAGTTTTTCAAACTCCGTCTGCTGGTATCGCTAGTAAAATTGCAGCGTCCTTGTTGACACCCTCACCTACTCCTCATCGAGAAAAAATGAAAGATTGGGTTCATAAGTAGATGTCCACTCCTTCTTCAGCAGAAGAAAAAAAGAAAGACAGCAAGACTGAAGTGAAAAAAGAGACTAAGAAAAAACCTGCCATCACCACTCCTGTGGCTCGTCGAACGCGTCAAGCTACTTCGTCCAAAACCTCACGACACCGAAAGTAGTAGCATCGAACAGTGGGTGTCTTATTGATCAATCATGGAGAAACTGTTAGCTACCATTTATTACAATCCTGGTTATGCTGCTGGTTACGGAGGAGTTCAAAAATTATATCGAGCTGCTAAAAGTAAATTGAAAAGTGTACGTTTGCCCGAAGTACGACGATGGTTACAAGAACAATCGACGTACACATTACACAAACCCATTCGACGTAAATTTTCTAGAAGTACAACTCAAGTAGAAGGCATCGATCATCAATGGCAAACCGATTAAGCCGACGTCTCTCATTTAGCCACTTACAATCGTGGCCACAAATATTTGTTTTGTGTCATCGACGTGTTTTCCAAATTTGCTTGGGTCGTGCCTTTGACTTTTAAAAGCAGTACCGAATTGGTACGGGCCTTAAAATTGGTCTTGAAACAAAGTGGACGCCAACCTTTACGATGGCAAACTGACAAAGGCACCGAATTTCTAAATCAAGCTTTTCAAAAAGAATTGAAACAAAGACAAATTCATTTTTTTACTACCGAAAATCCTGAAACCAAAGCCAGTATCGTGGAACGTTTTCAAAGAACTTTGAAAGAACGCATGTGGAAATATTTTACACATCAACATACTCTCAAGTACATCGACGTGTTACCCCCGTTTGGTCAAAGCGTACAATCAATCGTACCATCGTAGCATCGGATGTGCCCCCGAAGAGGTCAGCCCTGAAAACGAAGTGGTCATGTTTGATAAATTATTTTGTTCACACCCAGACAAAAAAGAAGAAGAAGAAAACCTTGTTGGAGTTAAAGACGGGAGATTGGGTTCGCATCGGAAAAACCAAACGTACTTTTGACAAAGGTTATTTACCCAACTGGACCACCGAATTGTTTCGTGTCATTACCCCCGTCCGTGGACGTAATCCTCCCGTCTATAAATTGGAAGACATGCACGGTGAAGTACTCAAAGGAACATTTTACTTGCCTGAGTTACAACGAGTGACCAAAAAAGAAGACGCCTTGTACGACATCGAAAGCATTCTCGAACAAGAACACGTAAAGTAGGTAAACGTCGATTAGAAGAAGTCAAAGTACGTTGGAAAGGATATCCACCTAGTTTTGATTCTTGGATTGCTGCTTCTCAAGTCGTCGACTATAAAAAGAAAAAGAAGTAACCTAACAACATGCCATTCAACACAGCAGCAACCCAGACTTCAACGACTCCTTCGCAGAGTTCTTCTCTTCAAGAATTACAAAAACAACCGCTTTGGGTGTGGTGCGGAGAACGTGTGCCTAAAAATCAAATCGTCTTTTTCTGCCAAATTTTTGTAGTGTATTGTGTCATCGGAGCAGCCATTGCCAATTTGAGTTTGCAACAAGGAGACAAACAATTGTGGACCATTTTACTTAGCAGTTGCATCGGTTATCTTTTACCCAGTCCCTCTTTGAAATTTATGACGGACAACAGCAGCCATAGCAACAACCGCGGTAGTTCGACCAACGCCAGTTCACCTTCTTCTTCGTCCAGTCACCACCACAATACCAATTCTCTTTTGGAACCTTTTGAACATCATTCTTCTATTCACTTGAGTGACTCCTTGGACACCAGAACCACCTTAGAACTATGAATGACCAATTTTAATTAACTTTACCCAGTGACAGTTCCATGGATGTGTTTCCCAACAACAAATTATGTTGTTTCACGGCCAAATTACCTCAGGCCTTCCAATTGGATCACGACGCTCATTGGGAAGTGGCTTTGGTAGAAATCATTCATCCTACGCAAATCGAGAATGTGTCTGGAAATCAAACCATTTTTGACGTAGCAATCTATAACGAAAAAGTGCAAAAAGAGTTGGACGCTCATGATCCTGAAATTGGGAAAAAAATGAGTTCAAAAACTGACAATACTCCCTACTCGACCTATCGCATGAGAATTCCTGAAGAGTATTATTTTAGTGCTCAACATTTGGTGGAGACGATTGTGGCCGTCTTTGAAGCCCAATTTGGCAAAGCCTTGGAAAAAAAACCAAAATGGGTAGAGATCAAATACCATCCTGTGGCACGCCGTATCTGGATACAATTTTTGAAAGGGCATGAGGGAAAGCCATTCGATGAGAAAGAAGACAAACACTTACCCGCACACGAAAGAAAATTTATGACCATCGGTTTTTCTGCTGGGTTGTTTGATATTTTGGGTGGAAATAAAAAGTATCATGGTGAACGAACAATCCACACCAACACAGATTTCGGAGAGGCTTTTCGCACCCCTATCGAATTGAACGTTGGACTGAATTTAATGTTTATGTACTCTGATGTCCTGGAGCACAACGTGGTGGGCCACACAGCTGCTCCCTTACTGAGAGTCATTCCTTTCAAAGTGGATACTGCTGCTGGTGCGTACGAAGAAGGTGGAAACACGTTTCACGTTCACCGTGAATTTGTACATCCTCATTATCATCCAGTCAGTAAATCGTATTTTGACAGTGTCAACATTAGTATAAAAGGAGATTTGGGACAAGATGTGCCATTCATTGACAAAGGAAAAGTCACGGTGAAACTACATTTTCGAAAAAAACAAGTTCTCTAACGAATTGTAACTGACCCAAACAAAAAAAATGTATCCAGTGTACCAAGGAGTGACTCGACAACGAGGACATGGTTTAGGAGATATGTTAAAATCGGCATTTTCGGACGGTAGCTCCTATTTTGAAACCGATGGTGACTCGAGGATTTCATGCCTTAAAAGATGCTGCTTTGACACAAGGAAAAGAATTTTTGCAAAATGTCCTCATCGACAAACAAAATCCAAAAGAAGCCTTTATGAGAGGAGGCAAAAATGTGTTGATGACCACTGGTAAAGATCTTTTAGGTCTCCAAGAAAATCCTATAAATACGCTTCACGCTTCAGACCCTGGCATTACTTCTTCCTCCACTTCACAGCAAGGACAAGGTAGAAAGAGACGACGACATCGAAATCCCTTCAAAGTTCATAAAAGAACACACGGCAGTTCCAAAAAGAATAAGAAAAGAAGAAGAACCGTCAGAGAATTAGACGTGTTTGATTATTAACTGTGAAAAAAAAATGATGCACCGAGATTCTTGTGAATGTACCAAGTCAGAACTGGAACTGTTTTCTATGCCTCTCACCATGATGACGATGCAAGAATCCCAATGGGTGGAATTTCATCCTGTATCGTCTTTGATGGAATCAGCTCCTATCGAATTTGAAATCAAAGGACAAACCGAAGATTACATCGATCTGAATAACAGTTACTTGTACCTGAAATTCAAGTACAAAAAAATGACAACACCCTTCCTGGGGAAGCTGCCCGAGTGGCAACCGTCAATAATTTCATGCATTCTTTGTTCAGCGGAGTAGATTTGTACTTGAATAACAAACTGGTCAGCAGCAGTTTGGATACTTACCCTTACCGTGCTTATTTGGAAAATCTCTTGACGTACGGAAAAGAAGCCAAGAACACTCATCTGGATGCTTCGGTGGTCTGGAAACCTGACACTTCGGAAAAGTTCAACGACACAGAGCTGTCAGTACCGGCGAAGTCTACTGAGGATGGTGTTAATGGTGAAAAACCTATAATTCCAGCAGTCCCTCACAATGTGGGATTTAACGACCGTCGAAAGAAAATCAGGCGGCCTTTAGAACTGATGGATCGTTTGCATTTGGACATGTTGTTGCAAGATAAGTATTTAGTCAATGGAGTGGATGTACGCCTGAGACTGAATCGCAGTAGTGCCGCCTTCCATTTGATGGCTCATGCTAACGAGTGGAAAACCAAAATCCAAGAAGCCAAACTTTACGTGCGACATGTAGAAGTCTTACCAAAAGTAGCCAATGACATCAGTCAATCCTTGAGCAGAACCACTGCTAAGTATCCTGTGCGACGAGTGGAAGTGAAAACCTTTACCATAGCCGCTGGACTCCGATCCAAAGTCAAAGATCACATCTTCCAAGGACAGCTCCCCAAACGTTTGCTGATTGGCATCGTCAGTAATGCAGCCCTCAACGGAGTCCACGATCAGAATCCGTTCGAGTTTAAACACTACAACGTCTCCAAGATAGAAGTCAGTCGAGATGGCAAGACCTTGTGTACCAGACCTTTTGAACCTAACTTTAGCGACGGCCATAAAAATTACTTGCGATCTTACCTGAGCCTGTTTGAAGCCACAGGACAGTTAGGTACCAACACCAGCCACGGCATTTCGTACGAGGATTATGCAGGAGGGTATGCCTTGTGGGGATTTGATTTCACTCCTGACCAAGGCAGCGATGAAGGACATTTCCACCCTATAAAATCAGGCCCGCTTCGTGTGGAACTTCAGTTTGCAGATCCTCTACCCGACACAGTGAACGTCGTCTTGTATGCAGAATTTGATAATACTCTAGAGATCAACAGTTTGAGAGAAGTGATTCTAGACTATTAGAAGAAAAAAAAGATGCAGCACGAAGAAGAAGAACTTATGGAGATAGATGAGGAATTTTGTGAGAAGTCACAAACTACCACAAATGATGATGATGACGAAGTCATTCATTCAGAACCTAAAACCGAGTTTACTGGATTTATTTCTCGATGGCCAGAACAAGAAAAACAGTTAGTGTCCTGTTATGCTCAGGAATTGAGTAAAATAATTAACAGTCTAGTCTAAGAACAATGTCATGGATGTCAAATCGATCATCCCAATCAGATACAACACGACCAATGTATGATGTTGACAGGTGAAGAACAATTGGACAACTATTTGGAAACGGCTTGGTCCCAGAACTCGGACGAAAAAGTGTTGAGACAATGGTATAAAGACTTGGTGAATTCTTCTTTTCCTCCACTTACTCTTCTGGAGATCAGACGCATCGAAGGGCTCATTCAACAGAGTGCAGAAACTATCCGCCGTGAATATTCGTGGAATTACAAGACAGATCAATTCAAGTTTAAAGTCAGGTGTGAATTGGTGACTTATTATTTCCATTGAAGACAAAAAAAGAAGAAAAAAATGGATACCAGGGAACTTTATTACCTATTGACTCATAGTTCCTACACTTCTTCTTGGAATCCTGTGGTATGTGCTAAAGATGAACTACCTCATCGTAAACCAAAAAACGTTCATGCCTATGTCATCAATACCGACGACAGTCATCTACCAGGAACCCATTGGGTTGCCGTGTACTTTCCCAACACTCACTGTGTGGAATATTTTGATTCTTATGGATTACCTCCTTTGGAAAAAGACATCATCGAGTTTATGAGAAGAAATGCCATCTCGACTCAATTCAATAATGTGAGACTACAAGGATCAGATTCCATGGTGTGTGGACAATATTGTGTACATTATCTTCATCAACGCAGTCTTGGATATTCCTTAGAACATTTACTGACTTGTTTTGATAGTGACTATGTTCGAAACGATGCTAAAGTACAAAGATGGTTTTGTGAACGTTATGGTTATCTCTTGTCTTTAGCTCACAATCGTAGTGTGCATCAGAATGATGTTGATGTAGAAAGTTTGACATTTACTTTACCTTCCCAACATTGTCAACCTTGTAAATATGTTAATCTTTAAAAAATTTTATTGTTGAATGGTTAGTATTTTTATGTTGGAATGGTTATTGTTAATTAAAAAAATGTTATTGTTTTGAAAAAAAAGGTGTTGTGTGGTTTTTTTATTGAATTTGAAATAATAATGATTATGTTCTATCTCTCTCTTTCTATCGATCTGAAGTCACCCCCCTCTATCTATTTTCTCACTGTCGATCTGAACCCTATTTTTAGGTCCGCGCAATGGATGGTGTGGTGTATGTGTTGGATAAAAAATAAAAAATTTAAAATAAAAAATGGGTGTGTGGAGTGTGTTTGTATAGAGTGTGTTTGTGTTTTGTTTTTTTAAAAAAAAATAAAAATAAAAAAAATTAAAATTAAAAAGGTGTTGTGTGTGTGTGTGTGTGTGTGTGTGTGTGTGTGTGTGTGTGTTTGATTTAAAAATAAAAAATAAAAAAATAAAAATGGTTGTGTGGAGTGTGTTTGTATAGAGTGTGTTTGTGTTTTTTTATAAAAAAATAAAAAATAAAAAATTTTAAAATGGTTGTGTGGTGTGTGTTTGTATAGAGTGTTTGTGTTTTTGTTTTTTTTTTTAAAAAAAATAAAAAATCAAAAAAAGGATTTGTCAAAGAAGGCAGTGGATTCGAGATGATAATGGACATTTTATTAAGTTGGAGTTTATCAATGAGAGTCCAGAAGAAAGTTATGAGAGAATTGTAGACAAGAATCTTCCTGAAGTGTCAGAACAATAAGAGAATGAAATGGTAAATATGGAAGTGTATTGAACTGTATTGGACTTATATGAAATTGTTTATTACCATGAGTAAAATAATGTATATACATTGAATAAAATATAATTATTATTATTGATGTATATCTCTGAATGGTGTTGTGTGGTTTGTTTTTTACCCAGCAAACCAAAAAAAACCCCTTTCCCTTGTATATTTGTGGTGTGTGTTTTGATATAAAAAAATTTAAAAAGTTAAAAAATGATTTGTGTGGTGTGTGTAAGTTTGAATTAGATATATAAAAAAAATTTAAAAAAGTAAAAAAAATGGATAGTGTGGTGCGTGTTTTGATATAAACAAAATTTAAAAAATAAAAAAATGGTTGTGTAGTGTGTGTAAGTTTTGTGTTTGATATAAAAAAATTTTTAAAAAATGGTTGTGTGGTGTGTGTGTTTTGATAAAGAAATTTTAAAAAATAAAAAATGGTTGTGTAGTGTGTGTAAGTTTTGTGTTTGATATAAAAAATTTAAAAAGTAAAAAAAATGGTTGTGTGGTGTGTGTTTTGATAAAAAAAATTTAAAAAATAAAAAAAATTTGGGATAGTGTGTTAGGTTTGGGTTTGGGTTTTGGGTTTATTTGGGTTTGTATATAAAAAAATATAAAATAACAAAAAAAAATTTAAAATGAGTTACGAAATTTTAGTACTATTTTTTAGTCTCAGTCAATTTTTTCCATTTTTTTTCCGGATTATTTTCAGTCTCCGCTAACGTCCGGTACAATTTGGGAAGTTTAGTGTTACTTTTAGTCTCAGCCAATTTTTTCCATTTTTTTTCCGGATTATTTTCAGTCTCCGCTAACGTCCGGTACAATTTGGGAAGTTTAGTGTTACTTTTAGTCTCAGCCAATTTTTTCCATTTTTTTTCCGGATTATTTTCAGTCTCCGCTAATGTCCGGTACAATTTGGGAATTTTAGTGTTACTTTTAGTCTAGGCCATTATAATCTAATGTTCCGGATTTTTTTCTAGTCAACGCTGAAGTTCGTGACGGTTCCCGAAGTTTAGTACAACTTTTAGTCACGTCCATTTTAGTGTTATTATGAGTTGGTTCCCTTGATTAAAGCTATTTATAACATAGGTACAATATATGCAAATTTACTGACACCTCCAACATGATCTGAGGTATAGGTAATGCTTTATATATAACTCTAGGCCATATAGACATAGCCACTAGGCAGGAGGTCACACCCCTTTTTCAAGAAAGATTAATTATATTCCCCACACCCCCCGTAATGTAGTGACGAAGACAATGTCCACTACTATCAAAACACCCCCACCCCAGTTTTGATGGTAGTGGACGTTGTCTTCGTCACCACATTATGGTGCGAACCCTACTATGGCTCTCAAGTACCCACCACTTGACCCGGTGGCAGATTGAGCCCGGTCTACTTCCGGTGGGGGTGATTGAGCCCGGTCTACTTCCGGTGGTGGCACTTGAGACCCACAATGCTAGGTGGGTCTCAAGTGCCACCACCGGAAGTAGACCGGGCTCAATCGCCCCCACCGGAAGTAGACCGGGCTCAATCGATACCGTATACTACTGACATGATAGTCAGATTGGTTCTGTGTCCTTTGTGTTCTTCATTTCTAGGTTTCTTATGCAAGACCCCTTGTATGTAACAATATTTTAATTATTTTCCATATAGTTATTTAGCCAGAGGCTTTTCGGCATGAAAAAAGAACATTCTTGTAAAAACTGAACTTTACTTTCGTTAGAAAAATGTAATGGAATAGGCACAGATTTAATTCACCAAATATATACAATAAAAGGAAAGAAATAATAATAATAATCACTTTATTTTATGAGGGTATCTCGGTTAGTATAACACACTATTTTCCCCTGGGACCCTCAGGATACATTAAGTATAAAAAGCACAAAGTGTATATGATACGCATTAACATAGCTAACTGGAGAGCATGTATTTAAATTTTCAATATTTAAAATGACAACTGCCCTTCAAGATAATGGTTACATGATTTTGTTTTTAGTACATTTAGATTTGTTTTTGATCTAATGGTTATGGGAGTTCATTCCATAAAATAGCAGCAGAGTAAGCAAATGATTTTTAAAAGTATTTGTTTTTGGAAATGGTATTCTGCACTGATCATTTGTAATTGATCTCAATTTAGGTCCTTGGTACTGTTCTTCTGACATAAAATGAAACATGCCATGCAGATATTGAGGGCAACGCTCATTCTTAACTTTGAACATTAATAATGACCTGGGGTAGGCTAATCTGTATTTAGATTTCAGCCATTTCAATTCCGAGAACAGAAATGTGGAAGGTGTACCAAATGGTAAATCTAGGATAATTCTTGCTGCCCTTTTTGTAAGTTTGTGGAATGTTTCAATATTGCCATCTGTTGTATTTCCCCAAATTGTGCAGCAGTAGTCCAAAAGAGGAAGAATGAATGCATTGTAGAATAATTTCTGATAGTTGAGTGGTAGATAACTTTTTATCCTCTGTAAAAGATAAATTCTTGAACTCACAACAGAGCAAACATTTTTCACTTGCTTGCACCAGTCTAGATTCTTATCAACATGAACTCCCAAAATTTTTTCTGTATCAACATTTTTAATTAGATTATCTTCAATATACAACTCAAGATTTGGATTTCTGTTTACTGATAATCTTTGTCTACATGTAGTTTCAAGCAAGAAGAGTTGTTGGCCCCTACAGGTGAGGATATTAAAATTTTTGAGAGATTTAGTTTTCTGAATCTTCTCGCTATAAATAAGGCTAAGTGATTAAAAAGGGGCAGTATGATGTGATCTTTTATGCAAAACCAAGTGTTATCACACCAGTAAATTGTATTCAGTATAATATACCATCTATACTTAATTATAAGTCAAGTCAGCAGGCCCAGATCAGCTGTCACATAATGTGCCGGCAGATCTGGGTCTATGCAGTTTGCTGGGAATAATCAGTAGAACACACAAAATTGACCATGATCTGAGGGCAAATTATGTGACGGCAGATCAGGGTCAAGTTGTTTGCAGTTGGACTCTCCTTAGAAGTGAGTATACAAGGTATTACTTGCACAAATCAGCCTTTTTTTTATAGACCTTGTCTGCTCAGTTTCTTTATCTTTCACAGACCTATGTGAGGTAATATTACTTTTTCTATTTAAAAAAAAATAATTCAGATAATGTTCAATAACATGAGTACATATTCTGAAGGTAGTTACATTATCATGTCAATTTTACCTCAATCTTGGTAGGATAGATACAGATTGAGGACAACAGCCCTGCATAGTTAATATTTGTTCCAAATTTCTGGCATTTTATCTTACCACTGACCTTAATTGTATATGATGTCATGATAGACTTTAAGCTGGGTGCTGACTAATTTGCTGAATTATTCATAGTGTCTTATTTCATGTTCTATTTTCTAATTCCTGGAAGTCCCCTTGTAGTATAACCTATTTCTAAATATAGCACAGTGCTTACAATATGCCCCGTTTCTATACATAGACTTGCACTGGATATCAGTGAGCAGCACATACCAGATAGATCTGGTAGCAAATAGTATAGCTGATTTGGGATCAATAGTCAGTAATGGAATAGTTATTGCACTTAGTACATATAGTGTAACCAGCAAAATTGTGTGATAAAGGTCAGTTGATAGAGGACCAGGCTTAGACTTTTTCAAATGAAGCTTAGGATGAAGAAATGCACCCATGGTGGGTCACTCATGGTGGACAACTGAAATCACAAATGGTTAGTATTTGGCAAGTATGGTCTTGGTTTTGTTTGGGAATTTACTATAAAACTGTATCAGTTGAGTACTTTATACACATCTTGCATAGTACATTTTAGAAAGATTACTTTATACATGTCTTGCACAGTATATTTTGGTAGGATTACTTGATACAATGTCTTGCACAGTACATTTTGGTAGGATTACTTGATACATGTCTTGCACAGTACATTTTGGTAGGATTACTTTATACATGTCTTTTATAGTACATTTTGGTTGGATTACTTGATACATGCCTTGCACAGTACATTCTGGTAGGATTACTTTATACACTTCCTGCACCGTACATTTTTGTAGGATTACTTTATACACCAGGCTCGAAATTAGCGGTAGTCTGCTAGCCTGATAATAGTAAATTTCCTATCGGACTAGTTTTCATAATTTAACTAGCCCGATGGCTAGTAACATTTCAGCTGTCACCAGTCAGTGTTTATTTATGCAATTATATGTAATATTTGAAAAACTGAATGATCAGACAATGTCCAAGTTTTCCAGAACTAATTGCATAATTCCCAGAGATTCAGCTGCTCCCCTAGATGGTTAGAAAAAATGAGGATTGTACAAATTGTATTTCAAAACGAGGCTGTATAAATCTTTATCAGTTTTGTTAGATTATAAGTTGTATGTCAAAGACTGTTTTGGTCGGAGTTTTCCTCTGACCTTATCCTACCCATTTTTAGATACGTTAACATTTATATGGTGTGTGTGATCGAGTGCATTGCCTATTGAAAAGTTTGAATTCGTCAAAACCATGTGGTGATAGTATAGGGTAGCCGCTTATTATCAGGCCTAGCAAACTTAAACGATCTTACATCAAGCCCTACCCACATAAAATCAATAGGGAAGATGATTTATTTACTCAGAAAATTGAGAGTATAACATTTTTTATGTCTTTAATACATATCCATGACATCAGAGGTCTTATAGTCACGTCATTACCAACAAAAGCCCCCCCCTTTCCAATTTTGTTGTACTCAAAATATCATCTCACCCTACTTTTCAATGGAGCACAGTGGGTACTGAGGTCCTTGTCGTTTTCTCTTATCAAGTTATTTGTTTTTTCTGGATGGTGAGACTCTAAAAATTGTTTACTGAGTCATCTTTTTTTACCGGTTAATTTTGGGGAGAATCAGCCATTATTTTTCTTGTGAACTTGTAGTGAATATTTTCATGCAATCTTGGTGGTTTTTCTATTTTCTATGTTCGCCGCAGAGTGCAGAGAGATGCATGGGTGTGACGTGGCTTGTTGACAAATTCTCCACTTTAAGTGGAGAATGTTTTCACATCGAACGGACGAGTTTTTCGACACGAAAAAGTAATAAAGCTATATAATAGTGATGGGTAAGTATTGCATAATTAAAATTAGTTTTACCCCCCCAAAAAACTACATATCTACAGTCGTGCAGGCTACAAAATTTTGGTAGGATTACTTTATACATGTCTTGCACAGTATATTTTGTAGGATACTTCATACATGTTGCACAGGTCATTTGGTAGGATTACTTCATACATGTTGCACAGTACATTTTGGTAGGTGTAACAATGAATTTTGCAGATGTCATTGTAAAATAAAAAAATTGAATTCTTTTTATTCTCAGGATTTTGATGTATGTAATTTTGCACCTGGATTAAATCCGTGTCCTTGTTTAAGATGCAAGTACTTGAGTGCATCTTGTTTGGGACTTGATTGATTATTATCTCCATTGGTAACTATGTCAGAAGAAACTGGACCGGGGTTGTCGATTGGATTTGATTATCAAAATGGCCTAGGTTTGAAATGTTGCAGAAGCAGCATTTGTACTTGTTGAAATATTTGTCATAAGTTTGAAACTTTGCAGAGATCTGTATATGGAGGGGAGCGTGGAAAGTAGAATTTTCCAAACCCTGGAGGGGCGTGTGTTAATAATGGCGATTAGATAAACTTGAGATCTGATTGGGTAGTCAGTAGTTTGGGGCTGTTTCCCCAGGTGAAGTCTTGTGTTTTCAAAATAACTTACACAGCAGAATTAGGCAGTCCTGTTTTTGCGCGAGGCATAAAGTCTTGACTCCAAGAGGCAAGACCCTCGTAAAGTTTTTCCAAGGGACGTGTTAGTTGTGTCTATCAGAGACACATAACCAGGGTGTAAGGAGACAGTTCTGAAAAAGGGAAAAGAGAGCGAGTCCTCGAAGCTAAAAGGAAAATAGCTTCCATGACTGAATATAAGAGATTCGGTGACTAAATGTAAGAGATTGAATGACCTGTATAAGAGAATGAACTATCGAGGGAGCCATTAAAGGCGGTGTAACGCATAATCAGGCAAGAGGGAACCCGAGAGTGTTCCAGTTCCAGTTGACCCCAACTGACAAGCTATGTTGATTCTGGAGGGGGAACTGCAACCAGTTATCAGGTTATGAAAGACATGCAGGACAATCAAGGTTCAAAACACTCGCTTGATTTTGTGATGAAATTTGCCGTATCAATATAAACGGAGCTGCTCTTAAGAACTTTGAGTTAATTGATTTTTCTGGTAGAGGTTTCATCCTGCAATTGGTCCTGTACAATTTTATTTTGTTAATCTAATTTAAATTGTTGTATTCTGTATACAGGGGAGCTCGTGTTGTTCTATTATATATCTCTGCTCAGATCTGCATTTATTCCTTCCATTTCTTTTTTCTAATATTACTCGATCCGGGCTTTAACACCATGGTCGATCATCCTCTTGGCATCGTTACCCCCCCCCCCCCCCCCCACACACACACAACAGTAGGATTATTTTATGTTGCACAGTCATTTTGGTAGGATTACTTTATACATGTCTTGCAGAGTACATTTTAGTAGGATTATTTGATAACATGTCTTGCAGAGTACATTTTGGTAGGATTTACTTTATGTTGCACAGTACATTTTGTTGGGATTTAGTTTACATTTGTCATGCATAGTACATCTTGGTTGGATTACTTTATACATGTCTTGCACAGTACATTTAATAGCAGCAATACATTTACCCATCACTATTATATAGCTTTAGTTTTTCGTGTCAAAAAACTCGTTCGTCTCGATGTGAAAGCATTCTCCCACTTAAATTTGAGATTTTGTCAACAAGCCACGTCACAACCCGTGCATCTCTCTGCGCCTGCGCGAACATTCATCTTTTTCATGAACGCCATGCCTGGTGGTTGTGTCGCAAAAACATAACCCTGAGGAAAATTGTCTGCTGCGGTTTCCAAACTACATTTCGGACTTCCCTCCTTCTAAATTCATCTGGGTTACAATTGTCCGTCTCGTCTATATGTGTATTATGGCCGCTCTTCATCAGCGTTTAGTTCTAGGAAGAGTTTTTCTAGTCTTCCATGTGTATTCTACCCTTAGAAGAGTTAGGGTTACACCATATATTTTGTTTCTTTTCAGCTACACTGGGTAAGTCGTCTATGTCAATACAAACGCGACATAGAACAACTGAGGATAGTGCCGCGATTAACAGGCGCATAATTTTACAAAATTAATATCTCATTTATTATTATTGTCCTACTATTTTCATCAATTGTTTTCTTTATTATCTACGCGTGACGCGTCGCATGCTTTTCTTGTACTTTCCTGAGACCAATAAAGCTTGTCAAGTTAACTAGCTACTAATATTTCTGGGGAAGAACATATATATGCATTTTGTTTACCTGTAGTCCAAACTAACCACTTGTGGTTCAGATAGCCCGCAAAGTATATGGTGAACTGGTATGTATAGAGTACGCGACATACCAAAAAAGGTGAGTTTTCTACGTGTAGATTTTAAGGTGAGTTTTACACATTGTTATTATTATGGTATGATATTTCAAAAATTTTTATTTCAGATAAAAAGAAACAATGCCAGCAAAACAGTCTGTAGGTAAGTGTGGCCATAAGAAGGCCCCATGGGATACACACTCAGACTGTCTTACCTGTTCCAAGTGTAAGCGAAACAGTCACTGCAATATCTGTACTAATTGGACCAATGAAACCTGGAATCTTGCTGATTCCAGGCGTACATATAGAGGGCGGAAAAAGATAGTTAAATCCTCCTCATCGTCTGATTTCTCTGAATTTTCTTTTACAGGCACTCAGACAAAGCAACATACAGCAAGAAGGCCACTCTAGTTCACAAGAACATTCCGGGGCCCCAAGAGCCTGCACCAGCCTCCCCGGACATAGTTGAGGTCCCTCCTGTAGGGGCCAGTGAACGCTCCAAGAGTAAATCGCCTCTCCCGGGAAGGGAGAAGACGAAAAAGAGCAGTAGTGGTCGTTGCTTCCTTCCACCAGGAAGGAAGTATACCACTCCAAACACTCCCAAAGTAGCGGTCGCACCCTCTCTGGAAGGGAGGGGCCTACACCGCACCTTGGGTAGTAATGAAGAACAGACTGACATCTGAGATGTCTTCCTGACCGGTCACAGACCGGGTGACCGGTCCGGTCACCGGTCAGTGTTGGATGACCAGGCTTCCGGGTCATCCGGTCAATGTCTTCTGACCGGTTCACAGACCGGTGACCGGTTCCGGTCACCGGTCAGTGTCGGGTGACCAGTCCCACCAGTCACCGGTCATGTCTTCTGACCGGTGGCCGGTCCGGTCACCAGTCAGTGTTGGGTGACTGGTCCGGTCACCGGTCAATATGTCGGGTGACCGGTCACCGGGTACCCGGTACCCCGTGTCACCATTCACCCCAGTACCCTAGTGCCCGGTCACCGTCTTTGGTTGGTCACCGGTCTCCTAGTCACCGGTCAATTCGGTCACATCGTTCCGGTGACCGGTCATCCGTCACCAGTCACCGGTCATAGGCCACCGGTCTTCTCGTACCGGTCACGACGTTACACTGATCAGCAATCAGAGGCCTCGTGGTACGGAAGGTCGCAGACCAGGGAAGGGGATTGGATCGGTATCCCCCCTATCCCTATTATACCAATGAATCAGTATGGGATGGTGGGGACCAACATCTCATAATAATTGCCCCTTATGCCCCCTTGGGCTACTGGACCCTGGACTCAGAGTAGGAACGATGTTGCGGCTCGTGTTCTGCCATCGCCTCCTCACCAGGTAGCATCCACTAGTAGAACTCGACGCATAGCATCATCCACGAAAGACAAGCGGGTCTCGTCTTTCTCCTTGGAACATCTAGAGCACATAGAGCCCCCTACTCATCATGACAAACATGTACGGGAAATGGCACATAGTGCACCTCTGTTACTACCTCCAAGGGACATTGTGTCGCCCGGCCCACTCTCCTGCTCTGAGTGTTCTAGATGATGATGCATTATCTATCATAGTCGACCTCCAACGAGTACGAACTGGAAGCAACTAGACCCAGCTTCCCTCGACCAGAGGAAGGGAGCCTGGGTACGCCTCCCTATTAAGACGATTCGAAGCATTGAGCAGAAGGTCAGTCTTCTGACCACCATAGCTTCTCATGCGGACCTCTTCTCAGCTACGTCGTTTAGTATGCTGAGGGAGGCCTCTCTGAATCGAGCCGCATTACAGCGTGTGCTGGAAGGCTGTTGCCAAGACATCTCGGCATTCACTTTCTATTGCAATGGCCCTTTCAGCGGAACTCCTACACATCCGTCGTGATGTTGCACTGGACTCATCGAGGGTCTTACTTAGCCACAGTAAAGACCTTCTAAGGGCTGCTCCGTTGGAAGTTGAGAGTCTCTTCGGAGGTCTCATCCCCACTTGTGGCCTTCACAAGATTTGAAGGACCATCAACATAGGTCCTTCACAACTGCACCTAGGCCCATCGCAATCGGCCAGGAAGCGTACTAATGTGGCATCGACCTCAGGGGCCACCTGCTAAATTCTTAAGCAGATACAGCCCCAATAAAGTGCACAACCTCAAATGAGACCCCCCTCGTCAGTCCGGGTCCTAGGCGTGGACCCTAGGCGCCGAGGAGCCCCTAGGTAAGAAGTTCTACAACCCACCTCTTTTCCCATGGAAGGAGGGGGGGGGGGGGGACGGCCCTAGGGGACTCGCACCCTCTCCTGCATCCATTCCTCTCCCAAACATCCCCGTAGGGGCTCGCCTAGGCCTCTTTTCAGAGGCTTGGGCAAGTATCACGGACGATGGGGTGGTCCTTTCTCTTGTAAGCGAGGGTTACCGTATTCAGTTTCGGGAACAACCCCCACTTTCAAGGACCCCCATAGTCTTCAATCAGACCAATCTGGGGAAACTAAGGGAAGAGGTAAATACCCTTATACAAAAAGGGGCAGTTGAGAGGGTCCTGAACGATCAGTCCCTGCATTCTACTCCCCGAATCTTCCTGGTCACCAAGAAAAGTGGGAAATTTCGCCTTATTATCGAATCTCATCTCCCCCTTAAACTGTTTCTTTTGGAGGAACATTTCAAGATGGAGACCACCTCCTCAATCCGAAATGCGATGCGTCCATCGGATTGGGCGGTCTCCATCGACCTTCAGGATGCATATCTACACATCCCGATTTTTCCACCTCATCGGAAAATATCTCCGGTTTTGGTTGGACCAGTGAGTTTTCCTATTCCTGGGTTCTGGCCGTTCGGAATAGCTTCAGCACCCAGAGTTTTCACTCGAGTTATGGGAGTAATAAGCGTCTTATCTACGAGTACTGGGAACCCCGATCCTCCAATACTTCTACGACTGGTTAATCCACAACCTTCAGGTTCAGTCCCTCCATCAGGATCTGTTCCGTTGTTGGTCCACAAGTAACTCGATTTGGTCTCTTACCCAACCTCGAGAAGTCAGAACTGATTCCATCCCAAGACTTCGTTTATGTAGGAATCACTTCCTCACAAACCTGAACTTAGTCCGGTTCCCGGGAGCGTATAGATCGAATCCTGGCACTCTTAGAGACACTACGAGTAAAAACCGTGTTGTCCTGCTCGCCTTTACCTATCCCTACTGGGAACCTGGAACTCTGCTGCAGATCAGGGTTCCCTTAGGACGGCTCCATATGCGCCCTCTTACATTTCTCCTCCTACTCGCAAGGTGGAAACCACACAAGGGATTCTCTATCGGCTCTGATTCCTCTAGGACCAGATTTCCATCATCATCTGCGATGGTGGATGAATCGAGACAGATTCCTAGCTGGGGTCCCCATGCACGCTCTGGATCCCCACTCCTACCTGTTCGCCAACGCGTCAGATTCCGGTTGGGGTGCTCATCTAGAGCTGGAGGGTATAACTCTTCAGGGCCATTGGAGCCTACAACGAGTCGTCCCACCACATAAACAACCTAGAAATGAAAGCTGTCTTTCTAGAGTTACAAGGGTGCGTCGACAGAGTAGGGTCGATGTGTCATGGGTCTCCTCCGACAACACGTCTGTCGTAGCGTAACTCCGACGTCAAGGAGGCACACATGTCCCTTCTCTTTGTGTGGAGGTCTGGAACCTCCTCCGCTGGGCTACCTCGGAGAACACCTCCCTCCAAGTTCGCCACATCCCAGGGAAAAAGAACAACTTAGCGGACAGTCTGTCCAGGTCAGGCAAATCAGTTCTCACAGACTGGACTCTTCACCGCGAATGACAGAGTCCCATTCCTCACTATGGAGAAGGCCCCTCGTGGACTTGTTTGCGACCAGGCTCAACACAGACTCCCCTTTTACGTCTCCCTGGTCCCCGGACCAGAGAGCGTCGGCAGTGGATGCATTCAGCTTCCAGGTGGGGGGATCGTCTGTTCGCATACGCCTTCCCACCGTTCCAATTGCTTCCCCCAAGTTCTGCAAAAAGTAATAACTTCCACTGCCCGGATCATTCTCATAGCTCCGTTGTGGCCCCAACGATCGTGGTTCAACGATCTTCTAGATCTATTGATAGATCAACCCAGATCTCTCTCACCGGAGGGATCTTCTGTCACAAACACAGGGGGCTCCCTCCTACACAACAGCCCACACATTCCCACCTTCACGCTTGGTTCATCTCAAGCGATCTATCCGCCAGAACAAGTTTTCAGGCCGGGTTGCCAGTTGCATCATTCAGGCCAGGATAGCTCTACATCCAAGGTCTATAATGCCAGGTGGAGAATCTTCTGTGATTGGTGCAGTAGGAAACGTGTTGATCCCAGCTGTTCCTCTATAACTGCCATTGCTGATTTCCTTTTGTTCCTTTCTCGAGAACAAAAGATGTTCAGTATCTACTATCAAGGGCTATAGAGCCGCCATTTCTAACACACTAAATTCTCTCAGGGCTCGGAGATTGGTTCAGATCCACACCTTGGCCGATCTCATTAAGTATTTTGAGCTACAGAGACCTGTCACTCGCTCTCTGATGCCTAGATGGAATCTATCATGTGTTTTATGGTCCTTAGCAAAAACCCCCCTATGAACCATTGAAGTGAGGCATCCTTTCAGGATCTCACACTCAAGACAGTAATTTATACTCGCTTTGACGTCTGCGAGAAGACGTATCGAGATTCATGCATTGTCTGTGACACTGGCTGTCTCCGTTTTAATGCAATTTTGACTCCGTTTCCCTCCTTTGTCAGCCTAGGATTTTTAGCCAAAAATCAGTTACATGCGGTAGCTCCATCACCTTAGAGATCCCCAGTCTTAGTCGAATCTGTGCTGGGGATGATCAAGATAGGCTCTTATGCCCAGTTAGGCACTGCGTTTTCTATCTAAATGCTTCAAAAGGGAAAAAAAGGGCAGGAAACGTCTTTTCCTTCCTCTTAAGGCTCCGTTGATATTTCGGCCTCCACGATTTCAAGGTGGATTTTCACCACAATTAAAAGAGCTTACCAGTTCCCTTACTGATAGAGACCTTTCCTTTATGAAACTAAAAGCCCATGAGGTTCGAGCCGTCGCTGCCTCATGGCCTATCTAAATCACTCTTCTCTGGAGGACGTCATGAAGGCAGCTTTTTTGGCGATCCCATACTACCTTTTCGTCCTTCTACCTCCGGCTCATTAGCACATCAAAGCGCAGGCCATATTTTCTCTGGGTCCCATAGTTGCGGCACCAAACATGTGGCCCAGAAGGACTCCAGCAAATAGTAAAGTGGACCTCTCCCCCACAAATGGTGAGTAGTTTACATTTTTCCTCTGTTTTTGATCAGTTTAACATAAGCCTACCGACCAAACTGACAAATTCAGCTATATAATAGTGATGGGTAAATGTATTGCTGCTATTAAAATGTAGTTTTTTTTTGGGGGGGGGTAAAACAAATTTTAATTATGCAATACTTACCCATCACTATTATCAAATGCCCTCCTCCCACCCCGCTCTGATGTCCTGGCGTAATTTCGTCTATGAAAAAGATGAATGTTCGCGCAGGTGCAAGAAGATGCATGGGGGTGTGATGTGGCTTGTTGACAAATTCTCCACTTTAAGTGGGAGAATGTTTTCACATCGAACGGACGAGTTTTTCGACACGAAAAAGTAATAAAGCTATATAATAGTGATGGGTAAGTATTGCATAATTTAAAATTAGTTTTAACCCCCACCCCCCCCCCCCCAAAAAAAAAAAACTACAATTTTGGGTAGGATTACTTTATATACATTTTGTACAGTACATTTTGGTAGGATTACTTTATACATGTCTTGCACAGGTACATTTTGGTTGGATTACTTTGTACATGTCTTGCACAGTACATTTTGGTTGGATTAGTGTGATGCATATTGGAGGTTGTGATGGATAATATTAATACATGTATAATGGGATTATAGCTGCTCTTGGATAGGGTTCATCAGGTCTGTTTACATTATTAATGTACTTAGTTTAGTCAAGATGATGGATAGATGCATAATAGTATGATTCAGCCAACAAACCCTCTCCATCATTGTAGTAATACCTTATTTTCTCACAGTGCATCTTTTCATTCATTTTGCCCAGACATAGGCAGATCTAGGAGGTTTTGGAGGGGGAAGAGCAATTGGATTGTTTGAGGCTGGGGGTGGGTTGGGGACTGCCCCACGTCTTGGCCGTTGTCGCAAGCCACATTTGATTACCTGATTTGTGGACAAATGAATATCATGTTGAATGACTTGCATTGTATGTTCCCATTTATGACATCATCTAAAAGTGATAGTTGGAGAAAGGGTCATTTTGATGATACTACTTTCTCACACCTTGGTTGGAGATATATAGACATACATGTAATAGTGGTTTATGACTTTGCACAATTATTGCAATATCCAAAAATATGTCTTCTCAAAGTTAATCATGAGGATTTGGGCTGTTCATCTCAGCACCTTTTTATATGCCCACCATAGGGGCAGACTGTATTATGATATCAGGCTGTCTGTCCATCTGTCTGTCTCTTACCAATTTCATTTCTGCACAATAACTTTAGTTGTCCACCATCTATAGTTAGCAAACCTTGTGGAGTACTTGCACTTGGGGTAAGTGGGAACCTTATCAATTTTCAGGCTCAAAAGCTCATTGTACCAGGTCACTGTCACTGAAAGAAGGAAAATGGTTTCTGCACAATAAAACTTTGTGCATAGCTTGCACGTCGGGTAAGGAAGAACCATATAGTTTCAGGGGTAAAGGTGAAAGATCATGGTCACTGACAGAAAGAAGAAAAATGGTTTTTTATGCACAGTGACTAGAGTTCTCCGTTATCTACAGTTACCAAACTTTGTGGATGGCTTGCACTTAGGCTGGAGGAAAAAACCCTATCATTTTTGGGCTCAAGAGGTCAAAGATCAAGGTCACTCTGATTGAAAGAAGAAAAGTAGTTTTCTATACAACACTTGTGTTCCCCATCATTTATTGTTTCCCAAACTGTGTGGATGGCTTACACTTGGGTAAGCAGATTTTGGAGTGATTTTGGAGTGAAAAGTCAAGGTCACTGTGACTGGAAGAGTGAAAATGGTTTCCACACAATAACATTAGTTCTATAATGACATACGTCAACAAAACTTTGTGGATGGATTGGAAACTGGGTTTAAGAAGAAGGCTATGGATTTGGGGGATCAAAAAGGTAAAGGTCAAGGTCACTGACTAAAAGAAGAAAAATGGTTTATGCACAGTAAAATTACTTATGCATCACAGACCTAGCCCAAACTTTGTTGATGGCTTGCACTTTAGGGCAATGAAGAAGCCTATCGATTTTGGGGTCAAAAGGTCAAATTCACTGTGGAAGAAGAAAAAATGGTTTCTGTGCGAAAAATTTCAGTTATCTACTTAGAGGACTGACTATTCAATACGTAGTGGACATATAATGTGCTTTCAGAGTATTCTTATGAGATATAGTCCTTGGTTCTGAATTGATAATTTATGTAAATTGGCATTGTAAGGGTTCTGTGGGATTGGATCTGTTCCCTAAAGGTGGAGACAGCATGGTTTGAAATGAAGGATTTAGTTTAGAGATGTGCCATTGGGGCTGAAAAAATCCTTGCCTGGCAGCTACAGGGCAAGTTGCAAGTTTGTTGGACAAATTAAATTACATTTTTACTTGCCCAGACTTCAATACCGAATATACAACAAAATATCTAGACTTGGATGCAGTTTTATGCAAATATTTATTCTGGGCAAGTATATAATTACAGATTTGTTTTTCTCTTCCCTGTCATACTACTTTGTTTTTTATATATGGGTACACTTACATTGATGAAGAGATTGATTCATTGATTGATTGGTGTGTAATGGCACATCAGAACATGAACGGTTATACCATGCTGAGGCAATTGGAGTAAAGTGTCTTTCCCAGAGACACATCACAGGTGGCGACCTTCACTGATCTGGGCTGGATTTGAAACTGCACCCTTTTTGGTCACAAGTATTGTACTGTATTCTAAACACTGATTCACCACGACTCCCATGATCAAAAGCCTTGATCTAGATTCTTACTAACTTTGTCTGGTCTTCCCTGTTTACAATGAGGTTCTGTTCAGCATGTTCATCAATAATTTCCTCAAGTCTGTTCATTTATACCTGGGCATGAAGACGATCATAGTTGACGATGTGAAAATGATTTTTTGCCACTCTGTTGGTCTAGGGTATAGTGAAATAGCTGATTTCTCTTTATACTGTTAGCCTTTCAGAATCTGATTGCACCACTTCAGAATTGTGATCAAGATTATTCAGCAATCTACATGTACATTATGAAAATTGAGACTGATCATGTCACTTTTGTGGTATTTATGCATGCATGTAGCAAACACACATATGCAAACAGTACATACTCAGATCTGCCAATTATAAATGTGCCTACAGCTCAGGGTTTGCACTGTTCACTTTGAAATTATAAGTACCATCTATACTTGCTTATAAGTCAAGGTCCCAACTGCAAATTGCACAGACCCAGATATGCCATTGCATAATGGACTGGAATATCTGGGTCAGTGCAGTTTGTTAGGAGTAATCAGTAGAACAAACAACATAGACCTGATCTGCCAGCACATTATGCGACAGCAGATCAGGGTTTATGTTATTTGCAGTTGGACTCGACTTGTAAGCGAGTATATATAGTAGGTTGAACAGTAGTGAACCCAATAGATTGGTGCAATTGTATGCAGGTAGATATGAGTGTGCAGTCTGCATGTTGACGTGCTTTATACAAAGATAAATAGATAGGTTTTCAAAGTTTTTTTATAGATGGCTTCTAGCATATAGCTCAAACTATAGTGTCAGCTTTACATGTCCTACATTGAACCTGAATATTTTATTCATGCTGTTTGTGGGAACCACAGTGTTTGGTGCTTAGTGGAGCCACAGTGGTTTGGTGGTTAGTGGAACCACAGTGGGCTTGGTGGATTAGTTTGTTGGACATGCAAAAAGAAGAGTGTGGGTTTAAAACCTGCCATTGGATTACACCCGGGTCAGCTGCTGTGGGCAAGGTACTTTACCCTTACTTTCCTCAGGATAATATAACCTTCATGTGTAGGGGTGCTGTAAAACACTAGAAACCAAACCAGACAAACCCTTGCCCATCGTGTAACTGTAGAATTTCTTCATTTCAGCATTGTCTCAGATGATGGTACAGACTGTAGTCTTATTTTAACCATGCCAAATCAGAACTGAAAGGCCTTGAAAAAGAAAGAAGAATCAGTAGAATTTACATTTTTTTTTATATATTCAGTTAATCTGCAAGGTAGAGATTGTGTGACAGTCAAAGACTTTGCTCTTCTGAAGGTATTGGGAACAGGTGGTAAGTACAGAAACTTTTAATATACATGTTTACTTTCGCATAGAAGGTACAGATTTGTAGATATGTGTGTAATGGGCTGGTAGATTAAGATCTCAATTGTATTCACAGAACTGTGCCAAATGAAGGACTTTGCCATAATGTTCCACATTCAAAGGTTTACTGCAGTGTTTTAGTTGTTGTTCTGAGGTGGTGATTATTGGTGTGTGTGTGACCTTATGCTTTGCTTTGACATTGTGAATTTTGCTACGTGACCAAAAATATGGACTGAATTTTATGAATTTTTACCATGATAATAAAGGGTTCAACATAGCTGTGGCTAGAAGAATACTGTTTTGTCAGATACAGTAATGTATCATCACCCTATTATGATTAATGATATAAAGGAATTAACATGTAAATATAATTTAATTTTTGAAACTTGTTTTCAAGGTAATTTTTAGCAGCGTAGGTGTTGCTCCTCTTGCATTCCTATTACTGCATAACAAGATGCAATATTTGGTTCATGGTTGTTCATACATAGTTGTCATCTTTTTTTTGTTACATACAGTACCAGTGTATGAAATAATATTTTTATACATAGTTGTCATCTTTTTTTTGTTACATACAGTACCAGTATATGAAATAATATTTTATGGGATGGTCTGTTGTCCTGTCTGTCCTGTTAGCACAAGTTTGTTATCTATCCTCCTAAACTACATGGAGGATTGCCTTGAACTTTACACACACATTCATCCCATGTCTAGGTAGGTCATAAATGAAAATGGTGCTGCTAGGGACATCCCATATGGCCCATGACAGCAGCCCCATCTATGAGAATCCTGGTTATCACTACTTCTTCTTAATGAACGGCCCATATCAACATGAGGTATTCACTAAAAGACTTCTTATGATGGTCCTTGTTGGTCCCTTCAGTGAAAATAGAGCTGATCTGCAGTCCAATTTGACCAACACGGTGGCCATTTTGAAATCTGGTTATTGCTACTCTTCTCCTGAATGGGATGGTCATATCAAACATTCGGCGTTTTTACTAAAAGACTTCTTATGATGTCTAGTAGGTCCTAAATGAAAACTAGTGCCTGATCTGACAGCCAATATGGCCACCACAGAAACTATCTTGAAAATCTTTATATTTCTACTCCTTCTGAATGGATGCTCATATCAACATTTGATTTTCACTGAAAGACTTGATGTCTAGTTGGTGCTAAATAAAAGGGTGCCGATCTGACATCCAATATGACCACCATCTTTATAATCTTGTTATCGCTACTCCTCCTGAATGGATCGTTGTATCAAAATGGGGTTTTCACTAAAATACTTTCTTATGGTGTCTAGCTGGTCCTAAATAAAAAATGGTGTTATTTGACTTCAAGTATGGCCACTATGGCAGTCATCTTAAAAATCTTGTTATCACAACTCTACTTGAACAGAAAGTAATATTGACATAGGGGTTTTTACCAGAAGACTTCTTATGATGCCCAGTTGGTCTTAAATGAAAAATGGTGCCCATTCCTGATGTCCACTATGGCCACCACAGCAGCCATCTTGAAACTCATTTGAATTATCTATTTTTTTGAATTTATTTATTTTATAATTACAAGGACTGTTTATCCTGTATTGTGTCGACAAAACAAGGCTAACGTTTGAATTACAAAAACATAAAACCACGTGGTATTATATAAGGTTTTTGTTTCTTCAGTGTCAATACAGGATGAACTGTCCTTGTAATTATAAAATAAATAATTCAAAAGAGTTCTCTAGCCATTTCTTTTTTTAAACCGTTTTTACATAAAAACTTTTGGTTTTTATGTTCTACCGCTACTCAAATCAAATCCTGGCTGCATGTAACAATCATGTCATTCAAAACCCACCTGTATTAAACATTAAAATCATCCAAAAAACAGTGCACTGGCTGCAACACTAGTTTTGTGATAATACAACCCCCATAAAACTGGGGAAAAGTTAATGTCACATGATCCAAAAAGCAGCTGCAACGGCGGTATAGGTATATAAAACTTTGCACCAACAAGACACAGTGATCTGTTAAACAAAATGAATCAACAAGACCTATTTCCTCTGATGAAATACAAAATATAACGAAACCGCTCTGGGACCGGGTGTAACAGACGCTCAAGCAGATGGGAGGGAACGCCTCCACATTCCTTCAGGCAGTATCTTCTAAGAGTTTTAACTTAATGAGAAGAAAAAGTGACTCTCTGCGGGATACCAATATCATAGGTTTGAAGTCCCCTCAGAAGACAACTGCTCACCCAATCTACTTGATGATTTGGAAGCCGCATATTAACGTCAATAGCCAGTACCTTGGCTTCAAATAAACCCAAAAATCTGTCTCTCAAATCAGAGTATATTTATCCCTATGAAAACTGTTACTCACACTGCAATCTAGTAGTGTATAATATCAAACTATCTTTACATATGACAAAGATAATTATTTTCTCCAATGTGCAAAGAAGGGTCTCTCTGGACAATTGTCAACCTGACTGCTAGATACGTTCCAAAATCCTACCATTTTTGCAGACAAATGGATTTACATTAAATAATTAATTATAAGAGCTAAGTTGTCAAGTAATAATCCCAGATATTTATGGGTAAACTCATTCACAAACAAAGTACATGTATTAGATTGAGAGACTATAAAATGCAACTTTTTGCATGAAAAATGGATAAATCTAAAATAAATTTAGAAGCACATTTACAACCCTCATGTATACTTTCCAGTTAAGCTGGTCACTGTACTACATGGTAATGTTTTTTAAAACCATTACTCACCTGCCATTTCTGCAGGAAAACAATACGTAGATGAAACGAAAAGGGAATTCAAAGCGAGAATAAAAGAACACCTTAGGGGTATCTAGAAATAAGGGAGAACCCCAGTGTATAAAACACATAAACCAACCTGACCCACAACATAAACAGTGTTCATGTAAACTGATAAAAGAAATCATCCAATATGTCCAGCAGAGCTCTCCAGTAGCAACATTAATAATCAGAAAGATAGAGAGAAATTTGTGTAAAACTTGACAGTTAAAAGGCAGAAATGGTCTTATCCTGAATTTCTGGACATTTTTTTCACCCAGTAAAGTGTCAGTCCCTTCAAGGGACTCTTGTGTTTATCACCTTGCCAATGAACTTGGGAGGGGATATAGCATTTTGCCCATTTGTGTATTCATTTGTTCATACGTGGGTTCATTCATTATGTCCTCAGTGTCTTGAATCCTGTTTCACCTACACTTAGGAAAATTGGTATGTGTGGATACATCTCAACAAAAGTTACTCGACCATACCAAAACTAATACACTGAGACCAAATTTTAATGCTTGACTGACTTTCAGCCTGTCGGTTATGTCCTCAGTAACTTGGACCCTATTTCATCTTCACTCATGAAAATTGGTATGTGGATGCATCTCAACAAGAGCAACTCAGCAGCCATTATCAAAACTATGTCACTGTATCCTAAATTTCACAGTTGGGTGACTTTTGTATTTTCAGTCCTTTGTTCTTGATACCCTCAATATCTTGGACCCAGTTTCACCTGCACTGATGAAAGTTGATACATGTACGTGTATGTGGATGCATCTTAACAAAATTACTCAACAATACCACAATCAGGGCATGTGACCAAATTTTGATGGTTCAGTGATATTTATATTTTCAGCCTTTCATTAATTATACTTTATATATCTTGGACTCTACATGTAGTTCACCTACACTCATGGAAATTGATATTTGGATGCATCTCAAGAAAAGTCACTCATCCTTACCGAAACTACTTCGTGGTGACCCGATTTTCATCCTTGAGGGACTTGTATATTTTAAGCCTTTCATTCATTGCATCCATAATATCTTAGACCCTAGTTTAATAGCAGCAATTACTTATCCTGTCGCTATTGTTTAGCTATTCTATTTTTGTGCCGAAAATCACTGTCCATTTAATGCGAATGCATGCTCCCACAGAGTGGAGAAAAAGGTTTGTATGACCTTTGCACTCCAGTCTGTGCCTCATTTAGGCTTGCCCAAATCATCATCTTTTCCATGGACAACCATACTGTGTAGACATTGCCTGTAGAACGGCACCAGAGAAATTGTGCTTGTAGCAATTACCGCATTAGCTGTCTCCTTCTGCAGTTCATTACAAGTCTTGGTGTTGCACTATCCGTTCGTAATTTAAAATTCCGTATTGTAAACTTGCCCCATTTTTTAGAACTTAGTTTCTTTAAGGGGCCTCCAAGGGTAAAACCACACAGAGATTCTCTATCAACCTATCCCACTAGGACGGGACTTTCACCACCACTTGCTCTGGTGGAATAATCGGGACAGATTCCTGGCTGGGGTCCCAATGCCTGCAACTGACCCCCACTCTCATCTGTTCGCACGACGTGTCAGATTCTGGTTGGGGTGCTCATTTAGAACTGGAGGGCATAATTCTCCAGGGTCTTTGGACTCACCGCCGAATCATCCCTCCACATCAACAACCTAGAACTGAAAGCAGTATTTCTAGCATTGCAAGGATGCATCGACAGAGTAAGGGTCGCTGCATCATGGTCTCCTCAGACAACACAGTCCATCGTAGCATATCTACGACATCAGGGAGGCACAACAATGCCCCTTCATCTTTGCACGTTGGAGGCTCTCTGGTAAACCGTCCTCCTGTGGGCCAGCCTCCGAGGACATCACAATCCCGAGTTTGCCAACATTTGCTGGGCAACGAAGAATGTATTAGCGGACAGCCTGTCCCCCAAGTTTCCGACTCTCAAAGCACCCAAAAATCTGTCGGAGCTAATCACAATCCACCGTCCTGTCCGAAAACCACACTTGGACAGAGTCGAGCCCATAACCTCAATGGAATGGTCTCACGTTCCATCAAATTCAACAAACCGCTAACCGCGTAAACAGAACGTCCCCTGTTCACCAACTTCTGGGGAAGACCCTTGGAGTGGCTACCTGTTACTCTAATGCCGACCAGGGCTCAAGCAACAGACTTCCCTTTTAACATATCTCCGGTCCCGCATCATAGAACGTTGGGCAGTAGGAATGCATTCAGCTTCCTGAGGGAATCAGTCATATTCTCATACGTCTTCCCAACCGTTCCGACTGCTTGCCATCAAGTTCTGCAAAAAGGTCACGAACCATTCACATTGCAAACACATACATACACATTCCGCTCCAACTGTGTTCAGTGATATGCTAAGACCTGATTATAGAATCCGATCGACACAGGTCCTCTTCTCTACTTATACCGGAGGGATCTCCTGACCCTCAAATTACAGGGTTATCCCTTCTCCACGAACAGATCCCACACATTCCCCACCTTCACACGCTTGGCTCATCTCAAGTAATCTCTTCCGCCAGAACAAGTTTTCCGGGACTGAGATTGCCAGCTATTTAGCATCATTCAGGCCAGTAGGCGAGCTTCAAACACCACCTCCAAGGTCTATTGATGCCAGGTGAAGAATCTACGGTGATCGTGTAAGCAGTAGGAATACAAAGTTTGATCCAATCTGCCCCCTCTTAGGTAACTTCCATTGTTTGATTTCCTTCCTTTTTGTTCCCTTGTGTTTGTAACCTACAAGACGTTCAGTATCACCACTATAAGCAAGGGCAAGGGCTAGTTGAGCTGAGCCAAAGTCTATATATCCAACACACTTAAATTACTCATCAGGGCAGCGGCAAATCGGATTCACGATTTTGTAACCTTGCAACCATCTTATTAAGTTAACATAGAGCTCCAGAGACCCATACTCCTGCGTCTCTTATTTTAACGCCCAGAATGGAATGCTTTCATAGTGTTTTGTGGTCCTTTTAAAACCAACAACCCCCTATGAACCATTGAGTGAGAGCCTCCTTTCTCAAGACCTCCACATCCATCAAGATTGTGGTTCCTACATGTTTTGGGTCTCGCACAATCAGGCTATTTGCGAGATGACAAAGTTAGAGAGATTCATGTCTTGTCTATTGATACTTGCCTGTCTCCCTCCAGTTTAACAGGAATTACAATTCTGTCTGTCTCCCTCCTCCAGCCAAACCAGGATTTTCTCTGCTATAAATCAATTAATCCCTTCGGTCGCTCCACTAGTACCTATTGAAACCTCCAGTCAAAGTCAAATCTGTGCAGGGGATGATCCAGATAGACTGTTTATGCCCGCGGGTGACTGCCTTTACCTATGTTTCTAATCTTAATGCCTCCAAAGGAAAAATGAAGGGTATGGTAAACGTCTCCTTGACCTTCCTCTTAAGGGTTCCGTAGACATTTCAGCTAGCCACTATCTCCCGGTGGAAAATGTCACTAACAATCAAAAGAGCATATCAGCATCCCTTACTGATCAAGACCTTTCCATTATGAAACTAAAAAGAGCCAAGCGGTTCTAGCTGTTTGCTGCCTCATGGGCCTACAATAATCACTCCCCCATAGAGATAGTCATGAAAGCAGCCTTCCTGGCGTTTCCCATACTACCTTCATCCTTTAATCTCCGGTCATAAGCACAACAGAGTGCAGGCATAATTTTCTCTGGGGCCCATTGTTGCCTCACAATCTGTGGCTCAGAGAGACACCAACCCTTCTATAAAATGGACCTCACCCTCTACCAGTGAGTACATTACATTTTCTCTGTTTTTGATCATTTTAACTAGAGCATCAGCCTACCCCCCTAAACTGACAACTTCATCTAAACAATAGCCGACAGGAATAAGTACTTGCTTGCTATTAAAATGTAGTTTGTATTTTATTTTTGGGGGGGTGGGGTAAAACTAATTTTAAAATATCCAACTTACTTACCTGTCGCTATTGTCGAATGCCCTCCTCCCACCCCCGCTCTGATGTCTTGCATAATCATCGTCTATGAAAAAGATGACGATTTGGGCAAGCCTAAACGAGGCACAGATGAGAGTGCAAAGGTCATACTAACCTTTTTCTCCACTCTGTGGGAGGATGTATTCACATTGAACAGACGGTGATTTTCGGCACGAAATAGAATAGCTAAACAATAGCGACAGGTAAGTATTGGATAATTAAAATTAGTTTTCCCCCCCCCCCCAAAAAAAAAAATACATTTCACCTACACATGAAAATTGGCATGTGGATGCATCTCAACAAGAGTAACTCGACCATACAAAAATTAGGTCACTGTGATGAAATTATCACACTTGAGTGAATTGTATTTTCAGTCATTAGTTCTTTATACCCTGAAAATCTTGGACCCTATCAGCTCATCTGTACACCCAATGAAAATTGGTATGTCAATACATCTCGAGAAGAGCAGCTCAATCATACCCCAACTAGTTGACTGTGACCTGATTTTCATGCTTGAATGACTTGCATATTTTAAGCCTTTGTTATGCGCTTAGTATCTTGGACCCTATTTCTTATACAAACATGAAGTTTTTTGTGGATGCATCTCAACAAGAGTAGCTCAGCTATAGAAAAACTAAGTCACTGTGACCTAGTTTTCGTGCTCAAGCAACTTTTGTATTTTCAGCCAAATATTAGTTTGGCCCTTAATGTCTTGAACCCTATGTTACTGACACTCATGGATTGGTAGATGGATTTATCTTAACAAGAATAACTCAGCTACTTACAAACTTGATCACTATAACCTGATTTTCACAGTTGCATGACATTTATATTTTCATTATGCCTTTGATATCCTCAATATCTTGGACCCTATTTCACCTACACTCATTTATGTTTATTTGATCTATTTAATATGTTAATTGAGTACCTGCAAAGACCTTGCACTTGATGAGGTATATTGAATGCCTTCTGCAGGAAATTGCTATGTGTTCTTCCATACATTAAGTAAATAAAAGTGCTGATTGTCAAAACGGTCAGCATGCACAAGGAACCAGCCTGGCACCCTGCCCCAATGGACTAATTTCCATACAGACAATAAAAATGAACTAGGGTATCAGGCTAGTGCCAAAACTTGGTCAATCAGAAAAGGTTGTGCTGGCTCACTTAGTGAATAATACAAAATTATATCAAATAACAGGTTTATTTTTTAGATCATTGTTGATAAACATTCATTGCATTGTGAGGTGACAATTGAAAAGATGTGGAAGTTCTCACTAAACATCAGAAATCAGATGATGACAAGAGTGAGAACATACCAGAAATCCTTGGAAAAACAAATATGAATGTCTGAAATGTGACCTAGAAAAGGATGCGATGTTGTGCACTTTCTGCACTGTCTATTCAGAGAAATATGAAAGTATATGGGGTACTTGTACTTGAATCAGTGAAGTTTATGCCAGATCAGTAGAAATGTTATTATGGTGATCCTGTGGATCGGTGAAAAAAATTATAATTTCAAGCCGTGCAAGCCTTCAGTTATCTTGGACCCTATGTCACCTACATACATAAAAATTAGTATGTGAATTGTGAATGAATGAATGAAAAACATCAAACATACGCTCTTTGTAAATTCAAAGAATTTTAATCTATCACAAGATAATAGTTATTATTCCACTAGAGGTTTGACAGCATTTTTCAGATAATACTAGTACCATATATACATT